>APFE031537325.1:0-50779 GCA_000404065.3 Pinus taeda | reverse complement strand
TACGTAGGTTAGTCATGGAGAGAATATAACACAACCCAACACTGACTGCACTTGCATATGGAACATGAGACATGTCCTCTTCTTCTTCTTATGCCTTGGGACACTGTTCAATAGATAAATTTACAATGCAATGAATAGGAACCTGTTGACGTGGGTCATAAGGTAATGCGTTGACCATGATGTCACACAAAGGCAAGTAAGATAACTCTGTCAGTACAATGGTGTGACCACTACAGTGACTCAAGGAAGGTGAATGAGAGGTCCTAACACTTGGGGGTGAGATGAGTGCACCCCTTAGCAACCTATAGTAGTACTTATCTGAGAAGGGAACACACGAGCGAAGATGCATCAGAAGCTGGAAAGTAGATCAATCGACAATCCAAAGTGATGGTTAAACCAACAACACAATTGTAACAAGATTCATATAATTCCATACGAAGCAGTTCATACACAAATACGTAAGTTAAACAACATATATTGGTAAGCAATCGGAGCAGTCCAAATACAAGAAAAACATATGCCTGAAAATGTGTTGGCACTTATTATATAAGTAAGTGTAAGTCCCAATCATATAATACATCCATGTAAACCTGCTAGCCCCAATAGTGAAGTGTTACAACCACATCCGCCTACTCCTCCAAAGAGATGAACTAGCTCCGTGCAGTGGAGAAGTCAAGGCGCGATACAATATTGTCCAAGATTTCTTCAAGATAGTCTTAACATAATCTTGGCTTACCAAAAGCCCATACAATGAGTTATGAGGGACTATTTATTGCAAAGGGTGCAGTGGCCCTTGACATTCCCCTTTGTGACTGTTCAACTACCCTCATGACTCTTCACCTACTCTATGACTATTACATTCACTATTGACACTTGACTTACACTTGACATGACTCAACATTACAATGCAGATGTACCCATGTGAACACAATGGCTTGAGCAAGCCAAACTAGACATTACTCTCACTTAGTCAACTATAGAAGTCCAACTGCTCAACATCCTCATGCTGAACAATAGTAACATATTGATGCCAAGCTTTGTAGTCTTTGATAGTGTCTATGTGTTCCACAGTGACATTCTTCTGAAACATGACTTTAGCCTCCATAGCATCCCACTACACTTCTCGGGCTCCTCTATCCAACTCGTCTGAAAGCATCTACATCATTGTCTTCAATGTGGCCAGACCAGCAACATACTTTTGCATGATGTCTGTACTGATAGGAAAGTCTGGGCTAGTGGCGATGCGCATCAACTCATTGAAGTATGAGTCAAGCTCTAGTTGGACTTGATTCTTGGTCTTCGCCTGGGTGAGAGTCCAAAGTGATGTGATCGCATGTGTGTGCACCACAAGATACATGCTCTTAAATACTCGTGCATCGAAAGCCTGTATGCTAGTGATAAGCTGCGAGAGGTCTTCATAGTCAAGATCTGACTCCAGATACATGCTTTCATCTTGATCGCATTTAGCCTCATCATCTTTGGCAAGTGAAGTGGGGCTCCCTTGTACTTCATCATCCATGTTTCCATGTCATAAACAGTAGCATGTACGTTCATCAAGATGCATACTCTCCTTGCACATCGTTGTTGCCATAAATTGAGATGGATGACTACCTTGTGCATAGTACCAAACTTGGATTACAATGCTCACATAACTGTGTCAAGGGAAAATACTTCGTCTAGTATTGCCTTCTTCAATTTAGCTCAGGCAGACATTGTCACCAGGTCTCCTCCTTTCTTGGCCACCTGTAGTTCCTTCACCATTCTCTCATTCTCAGCAATAACAAAGTGAACACTTGATCTAGTGGCTTCAACATACACTCTGGTTGCATCAGCCAAAGCAGTTGGATTCTTGTGCACATCGATCATGATCACTCATTCTTCAACTTGTGCAGGGGATGTTTGATCCTCTGGATTTGAAACTGTGCGAGACTGCACAACTCTATGTTGGAATTCATCAAACGAGATTTTGTGCATCTCGTCTTCCAGAGGATCACCAAGGATCTTAGTGCCTCCTTGGTCATTCGAGACTTTCTCTTTTTCTAGATGCATTGAAGTGGGTGAGTCAACCTCTTTGTGGTGAGGCATGAGGTTGATTTCCTGTTCTGACTCTTGCTGCTCCATGTCTACATCCAACTGTTGAAGTCCATGTTCTATCTCATGATCAAAGTGTTTCCCCTGCGATGGTTCACCCTGTTTGCTTGATGCTAGCTCTTCAGTTGAATTAACTACTTGTATGGGTGTTGCTTCGTCTGTCTGCACATGATGTGGCCCTTGTTGTATCTGCTACTACTATGCTTCCCTCTCCTATTTATGTGGCTCTTTTTCCTTTCGAAGTTTCTCTGTCAGCTCATGCAACTCCTTCTCTGCTTCTTCCATTCTCTTCTTATCCTTCTGCCTTCGTGCAATTCCCTTGTTGTGTTGCTACCTCTTTGCATCTATAGCCATAGCTGCTTTCTCTATAGGTGGATCTGCTCGAAACATGCAACTTTGTTCCTCCTCCATGCAATCTAAAATATTCCTCTTCCCTTTTTCGCACATTGGTATGCTTAGCTTTGCTACCACTACTGCTACTGGTGGTTCTCTTCGTGATGCTGCTTCACGTTGCTTCACTAACCACTACACAGCAAAACCGACTGGTTCATTAGGTCTGTAGAAACTATAGCAATATCTCTATGGGTCCTCCTCGGCCCAATGAAACACCCTGTAGATCTAGTTGAACTGAACTCTCGTGCAGTGATCCTTCACAATGCAATGTGGGTCATATGGGTTGTAGCTTCGGAGGTCGAATGGGTACTTCTTCATCAATTCTGCTTCAATACTCTAGATCTCATAGAACCCAATCTGCAATAGAAGAGTGTGCCATGGTGCCTTCTTCTTCCGTTGTAGTCTAGCATTCAATCCTACCGAGATGTGATAGGCTACTTCCTACATGACAAGTGTGTCCAAGGCGAACTTTGACAGAACATGCAGAGGCTTCTCTGCAGTGAACATTCGGATGAAAGTGTAAGATGGTGAGGCATACCAATCTGCAATACCTAACAATGCCTCCATTGCTTCCTTTGTCATGCAGGGTGGATCTTGTTCGAATATCATCTTGTACAAAGGGATGAAAAAATTATCAGACAACTTTGTGATTACTCCTTTGAAGCTGCATTCGGACAACAACTTTTAATATGTGTTTACAACAATCTCTGTCGGTGATGCCCAGGAAGTCATGTCGGGCACATACTTCATCTATAATGGTAGACATGTAAATATCTGCATGTATACCTCCATGTGATTGTCGAGCCTTCGTGACTTTCTCCTTCAGCTGATGAGCCAGTATGTCAGACTAGTTACATGGTTTTCCTTCTCTAGCCACTTTGTCCAGTGCAACCACCCAACTCTGTGGGAAGGTTTTTGTGCTTCCTTGACCATACAGTCGACAACAAAATATGATCAAGTATTGGTCTGCCTTCCTCAATATATTTTTCTTATATACTTGGTTGGGTGTCATCCTGAAACGAGCTGGCTCCTTTACCCAATCCTTCAGAATGTCTCTGGAGTTAGCTTTGTTGTTGGGTAAGCCGAATGGAGTCTCCATGACAGTCGGTAGCTTTGACATCTGATATATCTCATCATAATCTTGTTCCCAAAAGGTTACAAGCTTCGACCCATTGACATTGCTCAAGGTCATCGTCTCAGGATCAATGTGAGAGACTATCTAGTGTTTCATGTTCGTGCATGGGAACATGGGATATTTGCATGTAGTCTGGTACAAGACAGACTTGTGAATGTTCACGTACACTTGACAGTCTTCGAGATGTTCCCCAAAAGTGACTGCAAAAGTTTCATTGACTTATAGCCATTCAGTTTGATGTCCTTGTCTAGATACAACTTTGTATCTTCATAGATCGGCAGACTAGAGGACATTTGCTTAGTTGCTGCTCCAGCTGCATTTCCATCAGTGTCCTAAGATCCTATTCTCTTGGAAGCCATTAAGACAAATGAACACCTGAAATATCTAGAGACAAGAAACATGTATGGCAAGAAATCTGTCAACAAAAACAAAGCAAATTCTGGGGAATGACACAGCACATACCTGGGAAACTAATGAGAAAGATTGCATAATTTCTTTTGGGAGTTTGGGTGACTAGCTGCCAGAACCATGCAAAAGGTAGTATAGACTTCCTAGGAGGGAGGACTAACTACTGGATCTGCACAATGCACAATCTAGACAATCTGTTGGCTGTTGGGATTACGTAATGCGCAATTCCAGTTGGGAAGTACTACAGGCCCAGGGAATGATTTTAGCAATTTCTTAGGCCAACAATCATTGTCCTCCAGAAATGCACAAAACATTCCTGGAGGCTAGTGCTAGGAAAAAATGCACATTTATGGAGATGAAGAAAGAGCCTTCCTTCCCTAGATTGTGCAATGCAGTCTCAGTGAGGCAGATTCCGGGCCAAGGTTGGCCTTGCTCGCCAACAGGCAACTGAAAGAAAATAAGACAGTGAATCGGTGGTGACACTAAGTGATAGAAAATGTGATTGATAGTGCATGCAAAACATGAATGAAATATTTAGCAAACAGATCAACATGCATGTGGGTGAAGTAGTTTGTTGATTGGGAAAACGTTCATCCAAAACAATTTCATGCATGTGATAGCAGTGAGATAGCAATGAAAATTATAGCAAGCATTCAAAGAAATCAAGCAAACATCACTCATACAAGCGAATACACAAAAAGCAATAGAAATGTTGAAAAAGACAAGTTGAGGCCACTTACCCATGAATATCGGAGCCGACTGTGTCAAAGAGTCCTGGATGTGTGGTGGGATGTCAGAGCTCCAACATTGATGTGAAAAAATCAGCTCTAATGTGTTAAATAAATAAGTTTGGGCTCATGACGTGCATGCCACAAATATAGGAAAAAGTGACACTTGGATGGAAACTTCTAAAACAACTTTGCATGTAACCCCTAGTTGCTAAAAATACCTCCTTGAATCATGGGATGCATTTTGCATGCTGCTTTTTGCTATTCCGAGAAGAACAGTCATGCATGCATGCAAGACAAGTTTCCTCAGTCCCTAGTGGAACTGGTCAACCAGATTGCTCATGCATGCAGCTCTTGAACTTCTTGAGAAAAATGTGCATTTCTAGCTAGGATCTGGGCTTACTTCATAAGAGAATTGTGGAATTTCTGGGTAGAGCAGCTGACTTCTGCCCAGATTTGCGAAAATTCTGTGCTGAGCAGCCCTGCTGGGGAAATTTACGTATATCCTACTAGGAGTGTTGACTGGCAAGATTGCACATTCCTAGAGTCTGATAGGCTGCCAGAGAGGATTGCACAATTTCTGTAGGGAATGTTGGTTTCCCTCGAGAAGTGTGCAATTTTCTTGGGGAAGCTACTCAACCTGTAGTTGGACCAAGTCCGGGTGAACAGCCTATGAGGGGAATGGATCAAACTGTGCTTGACATCCTACCTTTGTGCATGAAAAACACTGAAGCTTGTGTACTTGACGAATCAAGATGAAGTGTTGTGAAAGGTTGGTAGGGAGGCTCCAAAATGGGCTAAGGAAAAATTTTGGAGGGTGGTTGTAGCCGCTACAACACTTGACGAAACATTGGTGGAACTCCAGCGCTCCGAATGGACCTTTTTCGTGAAAAGTAAGTCTAACACCTCCGGAGGTATTGTTCAGTTCTTAGCTTGTCTTGGTTTCACACTAGCTTGATTGTAAAATGTAGGATGCGCCAATCTCTTGGCTGATTTACACACATTCCGAGTCAAGGCAACACAGTTGTTTCGATTAGGGTTGAGGGGTATATAGGTGCACATGAAGTATAGTCGTGAGAGTCTTAGTTTCATCTCTAGTGTTGCTCCACTGCCAGCAGGCCTGGACAGTACCCCAGTGGAGTCACATAGGAACATAAGCATGGCTCCACTACCAGTGAGCCTAGTCAGTACCCTGGTGGAGTTACTTGCATCACCTCCCTACATAGGAAGCCTTTCTCTTCTTTCGCCTTATTCATTTTGAAAATTTGAAATTTTTGACCTTTCATTTTCTTCATTTTTCATTTTCTAATTGTGCATAACACTTATTCATTTTAGAGACGGAAGAGGGATCCTAACTTATTGAGATTAGAAGAGGTTGTTCCAGCAGAGAAGTAGTTTATTGCATCTTTGACGTGTGTGTTAAGGTTTTCACCCTCACCTTACTCTACTTGACTGAGCTGACAAGGGTTAACCCAAAAACAACCCACTAGAGAAGGTGACAATAGTTAGTGCGCAAGTGTTGTGTTTTCACCAAGGTTCACTTTGAACAATACATATTTTCATTCAACGTATCATGGGTTGAAAGTAACAAGTTCTTCATATAGAGGCAATATGACAGATAACCAAGTAGCGATAGTTGTACAAGCCCTCTTGTACTTCACCCAGATCGTTTCAAGAGTCATACATGGTTTCATGTAGAACTAACCTACGAAGAGTCCTACAAGTGATTTACAATGGGTGCATCCATGGATGAAGACACACATGCAAAATCATGGATGGAAGGTTCACCAAAGAGGTTAGGAAAGAATGGAGGGGGCTTGGACGAAGGGAGTCATCCTTCGCCGAGTGTTGGTGCTCAAGCTCCCACTCATACTCTCCATGAATGACAACACATGTTGGTTGTGCAACACCAACTCCTTCAATGGGTTGTTCCTCATTCACAACAAGTGAAGAGTCTAGAATGGACGAACCCAAGACATCATCATCTAGAGGAACACCCGAGTGTGAAGACAGGGGTCATAGAATAGAATGCATATGAGAACTCAAAGGACTCACAACCAAATCTGCGTGAAAATTGAGTGAAGTGATGTTTGGAGAATGTGAAAACTGAACATGTGTGTGAGCATGATCTTCAACATCACTAGGCAGTGGTGGAGTTGTCCAATGAGATGGAGGCAGATAGTCAGTCGAGACAATGACCGCATCCACATGCGATTGCACAGCTCCATCAATGAAGAATGTTGAGTGAGTCTTGATCTCAAACTTCTTCTTGGGATGGGAAGATTTCTTAAGGAAATACTTGAATTGGTCCCAAAGAAAAGAAAACTTCATCTAGCTCCTCAGAGCTTGAAACTGCAAGTCACGAAAGTGCTGCCAAAAATCAATAACCGATTCATGCAGATCTTTCCATTGTTGTAATAGTTTTTAGTCAATATGGTCTGGATCAAAATGATAGAAAGCGTCTTCAATAATATCATAAAAGTGTTCAAGTGAGTGCACACTGTTAGCCAGAGGGCTAAGCATCCATCTACATGGAGATTCATGAAGTGTGTGTGCAAGCAGCAAGGTGGCATGTTCATCAAAACACTCGTCTTCGACATGAAGCATGGAAAGAAATCCATGTAAGTACTCAGGCTAGGCCACTTCACCTTCACCATCATACGTGAAAGTGGACAAGAGATTGAAAAACTCCCCAGCGATGGAGACATGTTCACGATTCGAAAAACATCGCGGGGGGATAAGAGTGCATGAATCCATGAAAGGTATGCAGAGGTTCAAAACTGGATGAGAGGACACAACTTGTCATTCAACCCTCCTTCTAGCGCCAGAAATGTTGATGGTGCTCGACCCTCCAACATGTCAAGGGGATCTCCCTGGTAAGAAGTCCCAATTAGACCTCAGACAGTTTGGTGTAGGAGTCCCAACAATGGGTCATAAGGTAATTCCTTGACCGTTATGTCACATAGAGGCAAGTAAGATAACTATGTTAGTAGCAAGGGTGTGACCGCTATATTTGGTCAAGGAAGGTGAATGAGAGGTTCTAACACTTAAGGGGGTGAGATGAGTGCACCCCTTAGCAACCTGTAGTAGTACTCAACTGAGAAGGGAACACACAAGCGGAGATGCATCACAAGCTAGAAAGCAAATTAGTCGAAAATCCAAAGTGATGGTTAAACCATCAACACATATGCAACAATATTCATATAATTTCATATGAAGCATTTCATACACAAATACGTAAGTTAAACAACATATATTGCTAAGAAACTGGAGCAATCCAACTACAAGAACAACATATGCATGAAAATGTGCTAGCTCTTATTATATAAACAAGTGTAATTCCCATCATACAATACATCCATGTAAACTTGCTAGCCCCAATAGAGAAGCACTACAACCACATACGCCTGCTCCTCCAAAGAGATGAACTAGCTCCATGTAGTGGAGAAGCCAAGGCGCATTACAATATTGTCCAAGCTTTCTTCAAGATAGTCTTAATAGAAGATTGGGTGACCAAAAGTCCATAGAGTGAGTTATGAGGGAATATTTATAGCAAAGGGTGGGGTGGCCCTTGACATTCCCCTTTGTGACTGTTCAACTACCCTCATGACTCTTCACCTACTCTATGACTATTAAATTCACTATTGATGCTTGACTTACTCTTGACATGACTCAATATTACAATGCACATGTACCCATGTGAACACATTAGCTTGAGCAATCCAAACTAGAC
The DNA here is from genome assembly GCA_000404065.3 of Pinus taeda. Classification (NCBI taxonomy): domain Eukaryota; kingdom Viridiplantae; phylum Streptophyta; class Pinopsida; order Pinales; family Pinaceae; genus Pinus; species Pinus taeda. The sequence goes on along the minus strand of APFE031537325.1, from coordinate 42,291 downwards.
ATCACTCTGACTTAGAAAACTATAGAAGTCCAACTGCTCAACATCCTCATGTTGATCAACAGTAACATATTGATGCCAAGCTTTGTAGTCTTTGATAGTGTTTGTGTTTTCCATGGTGATATCCATTTGAAACCTCACTTTCCCCTCCATAGCATCCAAGTACACTACTCGGGCTCCTCTGTACAACTCGTCTGAAAGCATGTGCATAATTTCCTTCAATGTGACCGAAATAGCAACATACTTAAGCATGATGTCTACAATCATAGGCAAGTCTAGGCTAGTGGCGATGCATGTCAACTTGTCGAAGTATCAGTCAAGCTCTAGTCATAATTGCATGTGTGCACACCACAACATCCATGCTCTTGAATACTCATGCATGGGAAGACTATCTCTTATTGATGAGTTGCGAGAGGTCTTCACTCCGAATATGTGCTTTCATCTTGACTGCATTTTCCCTCATCATCTTTGGCAAGTTAAGTGGGGCTCCCTTATACTTCATCATCCATGTTTGCATGTCATCAATAGGATCATGTATGTTCTTCAAGATGCGTGTTCTCCTAGGACATTGTTGTTGCCATCCATTGAGATGGAAAATCGCCTTGTGCACGGTACCAAACTTGGAGTACAATGCTCCCATAACTGTGTCAAGGGACAATACTTCATCTAGTATTTCCTTCTTCAATTCAACTTGAGCAGACATTATCACAAGGTCTCCTCCTTGCTTGGCCACCTATAGTTCCTTCGCCATTCGCTCATTCTCAGCTATAACAAAAGAAACACTTGAGATAGTGGCTTCGGCATACACTCTAGTTGCATCGACCAAAGCAGCTAGATTCTTGCACACATCACTCATGATCATTCGTTATTCAACTTTTGCAAGGGATGTTTGATCCTCCAGAGTTGACACTCTATGAGACTACACAACTCTATGTTTAGATTCATCAAACGATATGTTGTGCATCTCTTCTTCCAACTGATCACCAAGGATCTTAGTGCCTCCTTGGTCATCCAAGAATTTCTCCTCTTCTAGATGCATTGAAGCGGGTGAGTCGACCTCTTTATGGTGACGCATGAGGTTGGTGCCTGGTTCCAACTCCTGCTACTCCATGTCTGCATCCAACTATTGAATTTCATGTTCTATCTCATGAGAAAAGCCTTGCCCCTGTGATGGTTCACCTTGTTTGCCTGATGTAATCTGTTCAGATGAATCAACTACTTGTACAGGTGTTGCTTCATCTATCTGCACATGATGCACCCCCTGTTATATCTTGTATTGTTGTGCTTCCCTCTCCTATTTGTGTGGCTCTTGTTCCTTTCATAGTTTATCTCTTAGCTCATGCAACTCCTTCTCTACTTTTTCCATCCTCTTCTTATCCTTCTACCTTCGCATGATTCGCTTGTCGTACTATTGCCTCTTTGCCTTTATAGTGATAAATTCTTTCTCTACAAGTAGATCTACTTGAAACTTTTATCTTTGTTCCTCCTCCATGCAATTGACAATCTTCCTCTTCCCTTTGTTGCGCACTATTATGCTTAGCTCTGCTGCCACTACTGCTCTTCATGATGCTTCTTCATTCTACTTCACCAACCACTCCACAACGAATCCGATTGGTTCATTGGGTCTGGAGAAACTATAGCAACATCACCATGGATCCTCCTTGTCCCAATGAAACACCCCGTAGATCCAAGTGAACTGAACTCTCATGCAGTGATCCTTCACAATTCAATGTGGGTCATACATATTGTAGCTTTGAAGGTCAAACAGGTACTTCTTGATCAGTTCTTCTTCGACATCAGCTTGCTTGATACTCTGGATCTCAAATAACCCAATCCACAACAAACGAGTTGGCCAAGGTACCTTCTTCTTCCACTGCATTCTAGCTGTCAATCCCACCGAGAGGTGATAGGCCACTTCCTGTATGATAAGTAAATCCAAGGGAAACTTTGGCAAAGCATGCAGAAGCTTCTCTACACTAAACATTCGGATGAAAGTGTCGGATGGTGAGGCATATCAATCTACAATACCTATCAATGCCTCCATTACTTCCTTTGACATGTAGGGTGGATCTTGTTCGAATATCATCTTGTACAAAGGGATGAGAAAATGATCAGAAAGCTGTGTGATTACTCCTTTGAAACTTCATTTGCACAACATCATGAAATATTTGTTTACAGCAGTCTTTGCCAGTGACCATGCCCACTCCAAGCTTGAGAACTCATGTCAGGCACAAAATGCATCTAGGATGTAGGCGGACATGTAAATCTCTTCATGCATACCTCCTGGTGACTGTCAAGCCTTCGTGACTTGATCCTTCAACTAATGAACCAGTATGTCGAACAACTTACATGGTTTTCCTTCTCTAGCCACTTGGTCCATTGCAACCACACAACTCTGTTGGAAGGTTTCCATGCTTGCTTGGCCATATAGTCGATAAGAAAATATGATCAATTATTGGTACGCCTTCCTCAATATCTTTGTCTTATATACTTGTTGGGTGTCATCCTGAGATGAGCTAGCTCCTTTATCCAATCCTTCAGAATGTCTCTAGAGTTAGCACTACTATTGGGTAAGCCAAATGGAGTCTTCAATATAGTCGACAGCTTTGACATCAGATATATCTCATCATAATCCTGTTCCCATAAGTTTGCAAGATTTTTCCCATTGACACTACTCAAGGTCATTGTCTCGGGATCAGTGTGAGAGACGATCCAGTGTATCATGTCCGCACATGGGAACACGGGATATTTGAATGCAATCCAATACAAGTCGGACTTGTGAATGTTCACGTACGCTTGATGGTCTTCAAGGTGTTCCCCAAAAGTGCCTTCAAATGTTTCATTAACTTCTTGCCACTTCAGTTTGATGTCCTTGTCTAGATACAACTTTTTATCTTCATAGATCAACAGACTAGAGGACATTTGCTCAGCTGTTGCTCTAGCTTCATTTCCATCAGTGTCCTAAGATCTTGTTCTCTTGGAAGCCATTAAGATAGATGAACACCTAAAATATCTAGAGACAAGAAATATGTATGGCAAGAAATCTATCAGCGAAAACAAAGAAAATTCTGGGGAATGACACAACACATACCTGGGAAACTTATGAACAAGATTGTGCAAGATTTTACAAATGATGTTACACTGCCAGGGAATCTCCACCTCAACTGGGTAACTTGTATTCTCTACATAAACTTGATATTTTGGGTTGATTGATCAATTAAATGGATGATCACTGAGCTTGACTAAAGTCCCATTGCTTAACTGACTGTCCAATAGTTCCTCCCAAAATTGGAACTAGTTTAACTGAAAACAACCTAAGATAACTGACCTTGATTGCTACAAATTAGAAATCACACATCTAGAACTGAAATATAACTTCTCCAACTCAAATTTACTAAGTAAAATGGGTGACACAAACCATCTCACACAAATTAACATCATCCAAGTTGTTTGTTCATGTGAAAATTCGAATTTTCTCAATTTAATCGAGGAAAAATCAAATTGAGAATTTCTTGATGCATTTTTTCAACACTCCCTCTCAGCAAGAAAGGTATTATCAACCACCCTTATCCTGCACCATTGGAACTCGAACTTCCCTGAAGACAAGGTTTTTGTCAAAATATCAGCATCTTGCTCCTTTGTCAGAATGTGATGCAACAACATTATCTTCCTCTGCACATAGTCCCTTAAATGGTGATATCGGATATCTATATGTTTGTATCGATCATAAAAAAGAAAAAAAAAGGATTTTCAGAGAGCTTGATGCAACTATGAATATCAAAATAGATCACAGTTAGATCCATCATCTGACCAAGTAATCCAACAAGTATCTTTTTCATCCAGATCGCCTCCCATGTTGCTTGACTAGCAGCCATTTATTCTTCTTGTGCCAAGTTGAGTGTCACACATCTTTGCTTCTTGTTGTACCAAGAAATCATTGTGGACCTGTTGAAGGCCCCAAAAATTAGGTCGACAACAAGGGGGATACGCGCCCAGTCTGGACCTTGGTTGGCAACTCCTTATCCGTTTGGTATAGTAGGTCCGACTAGGGACATGGGACCAGTTTCCCAATTCAGTGTGTGTGTGTGAGAAAGATCGGTGTTTCTGTTTGGACTGGAATACTTCTATCTAATCTAATGCTATGCTATTGTATTCTAATAAACAAAAAAACATTGAAATTTATGCTAACCCGGGGTGTGATCTTTCTTCTATGCGATCTAAAAAGATTTCATACAATAACTGGTAATAAAGATCATTCAGCTATCATAAGAAAATAATTCGATAAAAATGAGCTACTTCGTATAAGAAATTAGACGAAACAACTGTGAAAACTTATTGCATAAATAAGCTATTCATACACTAAACATAAACAAATAGTTATCACCATACAAAAGTGCCAAATGATGACTCAGACATCCATGCTGTAATATATAAACAACTGAAAACTGAATATCACTTTAACTCATAAGCATAAATGGTTAAGAGATAAAAGTACCATTTATAACTAGTCCTACTCATGAGCTTCAAGCGACAATTGATTTATCTCTCCTTTATTTAACATCCACTAAGAGTACAGAAGTGCAACATCAGTAGCAGATATCAAATGCAAATATCAAATAAACCTTGTTCCATTCATTCACCAAAACCTCCTCTGAGGGTGCAAACGCGCATGTTCTAAGGACAGGTTTTTGATAAATTTCTAGACCCTTCTCTAAATGCATGATAAGGGTTTAAATACTAGTAACTAAATAACTTATTTACAGAAATTGAGGATTCGGTTTAAATGACTGTCCTTTTTCTAAGCAAAACTATTCTAAAATTAAATCTACTAACTATTTCTAAATCTACTCCTTAACGTCACAAGCATTCAATATTTTTCTGAGTAGAGTTAGCTGACTATCTTCCACCTTTGGTTGAGTTAAGCAAACAGAAACGGCAAGAGCTAGCATTCTCTTCTCAGTAAAATTGATGATACGCTTGAGAATCATCCAATGAATATGTAGCATTACCATGTATGCCTGGTAAAATCCCCATTTCAACTTGGTTAACCTTCGAACTGCTGCTGCTTTTCCTTCAGTCTTATGTTTCCAGTTTGCTTCTATCGCTGATTTCTTGCAGTTTTCGGGGCTCGCAAGTGACTAAGCAACTAGGGACCTTCCTTTTCGAACAATTTTTCTTAGCGATGCGCGATTAGCGCTAAGCGCTAATTGCGCATTGGAAACTGCCTCTGTTTCTTGATCTGAGCTTCCCTGATGCGGTTTTTGCCTCTTGCACATTTTTCTCTCATTCGGTATAAAACCCAAAATTTGTAAAAATAGCATTTATGTGAGCTCTTGACCCTGAGAATTAAACTGTTTGTTTCTGGTATCAATATCTTTCAGTGTCCATTCAACCATGACTATACATGAGAAATATGTGATAGATGCCTCCGAAGAGTTCTGCAGCTCTTTTTCTCCCTTGAGTGGATTAAGTATGCCTTCCGAAATGTACATTGGAGCGCTACCTTCCCTCTTCGTTGTTTTCTGCATAATGCCCTGTATAATGCTTCGTCCTTCTTTCCTGTAGTTTACAATGAGGTAGAAGTAATGATAAAGGAATAATAACAGGAAAACTTTTAAATGCCGAAGATATACAAGACATGCCACCTTACGTGAGTTATTTTTTCGAAAAACACAACACCCTACTTCATTAACAACTGGCAATAACCCATTAATTCGCATTAAAATACATGACCAAATCTTGGCTAAAGAGTTTTCTTGAACAATGAGCCAGAACCAACTATGATGGAGGGGTCCCACGTTTTTGCTTTGCGATGTCGCATATCACAATATCGCAATATCGCAATGTCACAATATCATTGTGTTGTTTTTATCGCAGATCGGAGTATCGCAATTTTTGCACTATCACAGTATTGTGGTATCGCAATATCGCAATATTGCAGATCGTTATAATTCTTGTGTAATTCTTGTGATATTTGCGATGTGCGATATGCGATATCGCATATCGGCGATGTTTTAAAGTTTTTCAATGTGAGTGTTTGTCTTAAGTATATGCGATGCGATGAAGTTTCATGTCGCAATATCGCCTTTTATCATTTTAACTCTTTAGAAGGTGTATCCTATCATCCTTTGCGCGATGCGATATCCTTTAAGGAGTAAATTTAACTTTCTTCATTATGAAACTTAGGTTTTTTAGATTTTTGAAGGTATTTTCCTAAGTCCATGATGTTGTAAGAAAATGTAACATTAACTAATTTTTTTGAAGGTCCCCACTTATTTAGTATTAGCAATAATAGTTCATAAGGAGGGGGGTTGTTGGTGGCCACAAGAATTGGCGATTCACTTGGAAGAACCAGTTATCTCTGTGTTTCTATTGAACCTTTTCAGCTTCCAAAACAACAAATTTTTCAGAAAATTAAACTTTATTATGGAAAGATAAAGTACATTATGCTCTAACGTGTCAATGAAATTTTTCTTCAGCCATTTTCAACTTTGATTATTTTCTACCTCAAGTTAGTCCTTGTGTTTACATCAATCATTACTTGGTCTGTAAAGATAAAACAAAGACTTCTCTGTAAACCAGTTTTTTAAGATATACTGATTTGTCGTACGTAGAGCCTCTATTGCCAACAGACGTTCATAGCCTTGACAGAGTTACCTTTTACCCAACAATGATCCTTTATCCTACTTATAGAAACCTACAACTCTCAAAGAAGAATCCATATCTACACTTATTGCTTTTTTTTCTTTTTTTTTCTTAAAGAACAATGTCCTTGTTTGGTGGCCAATTTATGACACAGTCATTCTCTTGAATTATAACTTTGTTGAACAAGTTGGCTCGTGATGAGACCCCTTGTCTCTTGAATGTAACAATCTTGAGTCATTGCCCTGTTATGGTATGCAGTATTTGGCAAAGTCAGCAGGTTATAATATCTGTGATTATGATAATCCGACTCATGATGAGACCTCTCATTTTTCAAGATAAAGTGTATCCTTGGATTGTTCCTCTGAAAGTTGTGATTTCCTTAGCAGGGAGGAAGTCATTGTATTCTTTAGATAGCTTTGGACAACAATGATAGAGTTTTTGGACGTAACTGTTCTACAGAGAATCTTTATTTTGTTATTGATACCTTTCATTCCACTGATATAAAACAATTTCTTCACTAAAGGTTTATTTTCATCAAACTTTTATGAAGTTGAAACTAGTGTCATATCTAGGCTAGAGTCTTTAACTGTATCTTTCAATAATAAAGATCAATTTTCCAAAAGATTTGCTATTTATACAAGAGAAAAATCAAAATATGAAAGAGAGTTGGTATCTTTTTCGTAAATGCCTAATGTAACCATTCACAACTGGTTTTCTTCTGAAAAAAAAAAAAGAGAAAAACTATTACTCTACAAAATAGAAGACTAATCTTCTATGGAAAATATTTCTTAAGAATTTGTCCATTGACAGGCAAAGAGTCTCTTTTACCTGCTAAATCCTTTAACACAAATGTCGATGGACCGACGACTTCTACAATTTGAAAAGGACCAAGCCACATTCTTTGAAATTTTATATGTTTACCCTTTTCTTCGTGTGCCATGTCCCATTTTAAAACTAAATCTCCCACCTGAAATTATTTTCTGGTCATTATATTTGAATCAAAAGAGGATTTTACTAGTGCCTGATGATGAGCATGCATTTTCTTAGCTTGTTCTCGTTGTTCTTCTAATTTGATTATTTCCATTTTCCTTAAGTGTAATGAGGAAGTTGGTACTTCATCATTGTATTGAACTAGAGACAAAGAAGGAATTGTGAAATGAGTCGGAAGAACAACTTCTCTCCCATAAACTAAATTAAAGGGAGAAGTGTCGATGGAAGCTTTTTTCGTTATTCGATCTGCCCATAAAGCGTAGATTAAGGATTTATGCCAATTTTTATGATTTTGGTCTACTAATGTTTTGATAATCCTGATTAGGTTTTTGTTTGTAGACTCGGCTAACCGTTGCCTTGTGGATAATAATTAGCTAAATATTTAAGTTTGAATCCTCTTTTAAGTGCAAATTCAGTCATTGCATTTCCAGAAATGATGCATTATCAAACATTAAAGCGGAAGGTAGTCCAAACCTGGTGATTATAGATTGATCTATGAACTCAATGATATTTTCAGCATTAGCCGTCTTGAGTTGAACTGCTTCTACCCACTTAGTAAAATAATCTGTTGTTGTAAGGATATATCTATGCTGCTTGGAAGAGTGAGGAACAATCTCACCTATTATGTCCAATCCCCACTGGTTGAAAGGTTGGTCAATGTTAACTCGTTGTAGTGGTAAGGATGGCTTCTTCTGTCTTCCAGCAGTAGTTTGGCAGACTTGACATTTCCTCACATAACTGTGCGAGTTTTTAAATAACGTGGGCCAGTAATATCCTGCACGCAAGATTTTATGTGCAGTAGCGTCTCCAGCGTAGTTTCCGCCTGCTAGCCCATCATGGAGTTCCTGCAAGACTTTATCAACTTTAGATTTCTCAAGACATCTAAGAAGAACATAATCGTAATTCATTCTAAAAAGAATATCATTTATGAGCTGATATTGATTGGCTTTTAATCTTAGAGCTCTTTTCTTAGTGTAATCAAGGTATGAAGGAGCATATCCATTCTTAAGATAATAACTGATATCAACATATAATGATCGCTCATCATTTAAGCTTACCTCGCACACTTCTACCTCTACAGATGGGATTTCAGAAATTTGCGACGCTCCAGCCAGCATTTTGCAAAAGCCTTGACCTCTTACAATGTTTGCTGGTTTAATTTCTATGTCATATTCTTGTAAGGAAGTTACCCAATTGGCCCCCTTCTCACCCACATCCTTTTGTACTAGAAGATTCCTTACCGTTGGAAACGGTACTATAATTTTGGTGTGGGTTTTGAGTAGAAAAGGTCTGAAGTATTTGATCGCTTTAAAAATAACATAAGCTTGTGTCTCTACATCTGAGTAATTTAATTCAACACCTTGCAAATTTGAACTGAAAAAAGCGATTGGTGCTTCTGCCTTTTCTTGATTCGTTTGAGTGAGTATCGCAGCATATGACTTATCAGAGGTAAATTTGTATAAAATAAAAGGTTCTGAAAAATTGGAGTTGCTAAAAATGGAGCATTAATGATAGCCTGTTTGATAAGATTAAACGTTTTATGTTCATCTTGGCCCCATTTAAAAATAGAGTTCTTTTTTATCATGGTTTGTAAAGGAGATATAATTCGTGAAAAATTGGGAACCAATCTCTTTACAAAATTGATTTGACCAAGGAAGGATTGCATGGCTTTTTTTTTATGAGGTAGGGATATTTCATAAATTTCTTTGATTCTGTTAGAGTCGATGTGAATACCAAATTTTGACACTATGAATCCTAGAATTTTCCCTTCACTTAATGCGAAAAAAGATTTCTTTGGGTTAAGTGAAATTCTGTACCTTAAACATCGTTGGAAGATTTGCTTTAAGTCTTTGAGATGGTCGCCTTGTTTCTTGGAGTACACGGTTATATCATCCAAATAAATTACTATAGACTTATTGACTAAACCTTTAAATGCAATGTCCATGGCTCTCTGGGATGTGGCACCAGCATTAACCAAACCAAATGGCATCTTGTGATATGCATATGTGCCCCATTTAGTTTTAAATGTGGTCTTCAATTGATCATCAGAATTTACCAGCGCTTGATTGTATCCTGAAAAATCCATCCAAGAAAAACATTAATTATGAGCCTACCACTGCCTGCAATATCTGCTCCATAGGTGGTAAGGGAAAGTTGTCCTTTTGACAGGCTTTGTTGAGATTGCGAAAGTCAATACAAATCCTAATATCTCTGTTTTTCTTTCTAACAAGTACCATATTGGAGACCCATTTAGAATGTCTGACAGGAAAAATTATCTTGGCTTTCAACAACTTATTGAGTTCGGTTTTTATCTGATTTTCTAAGTTGGGATGAATCTTTTTCAATTTTTGTTGGACAGGTTTTTCATTATCGATCATCATAATAGTATGTTGGATGATAGAGGTGTCGTAGATTTAAGTTCATCATAATTCCAAGCAAAAACGTTTTTGTATTGTCTCAAAAGACGAATATATGCTAGCTTTTATTCAGGGGCTAGGCCAAGGCCTAGATTTATGTTTTGGGGTTTGGCATCGGTTCCTAGGTTTACCAATTCGTAATTCAAGGTCGAACTTTGGAGCTTCGAATTGGTGGACCTTTTAAACCAATCCTTCAAATCGTACAGGTCTTCTAACTTGACCACTGATTTAGGTATAGCATTGTGAGTGCTATCTTGCTGTATTACCGATCATGTTGATCTTCATCGATTATTTGGTTGGAGTAGGATCCTTCAGAAGTAAGGAAATTTACAATATCATGATCGTCGTTGAATATTCTCCAATTTGTGATGTTGTCAAGAATAGAAGATCTAAAGATTAATTCTATTGAAAATTTATCTGGACTAAAATCTTCTGCAGGAATGAGCTTAGAAGCTATGTTAGCTAAAAGGTCAGCGCTTACATCCTGGAGTCTGGGAATTATTGAAATATTGAATGCTGTAAAATGCTCAGTCAGATCTTGAACTAAATATTGATAGTGTTTTAAATTACCTGACAGGCAATGTATAGTATTTCGTACCTGTTTGACTACAATTTCAGAGTCTTCGAAGACTTGAAGATACTTTATGTTTAGCCCGATTGCTTTGTACAGCCCTTGAACTAAAGCTTCATATTCTACTGTATTGTTGGTACAATCAAATTCGAGCCTGCATGTTAGCATGATTTTGTCTCCTTCTGGACTAATTAGCACGCATCCTGCTCCTGCTCCTTCGTTAGATTTAGAACCATCAAAAAATAATTTCCAAAACAAAGATTTATTTACAGGTTTATCTAAAAAATTGATCAATTTTGAACTATCCATTTGAGAAAAAATTTCGACTTGGGACAAAACGAAATGTTCTAAATATTGGGACGTATGAGCATTAAAATTGTCGAGAAAAGAATCTACTGAATAATTGCCAATTATGCTACTGTTATATGCTACTGGTTCATTTTCCCCTTCTAACTCCATTACTATGTACTTCTGATGTAATTCTCGTTCAACTTTTATTTGATTTGGCTTACCATTGTAAGGCAGCCACATATGCGACCAATCAGTTGAGAAGTATCCATGTAGTTTTTCTGACCAATCCCTGCTAAGAATTAAGCCATAAAATTCAGGGATATCAGCTAATAAAATATCAATCACTTGACATACCTTCGGGTTGGATGACAGCCTTATGGTTACTTGATTTAGTTCGTCGATGACTTCGACTTGAGACTGATCAAGTTGAACTATGCGAACAACGGATTTCTGTGGTTGAACGTTTAATTTGGTGCATATGGACTTCGGTAAAATATTCGATGAAGCACCTAAATCCACTAAACAATTATGTACATTTTTGTTAAAAATTTCATAAGTAAGGAGAAAAGGGGGAGTATGAGATCTCGATCTACCTCCAATTAAAGCGATGTCGTTTGGATCAATCTTGTTAGTCGTATTAGTTGGAGGTCTTCCCATGTTCTGAGAAGCTTGAGAAATTACAGCGGCAGGCAAAGGTGCAACTGGCACAGCATGTAATTCTTTCATCATTATCTTTTGTTGATGCTTTAGTTTGCTCAATTCATACAGAGTGATATTTTCCCTAGTCTTTTTCATATCTTCTATGATATTGTACTCCATTTCATCCGAAACGATCAACATTTTAGATGGAGTAGGTGAATCTGTTTGGACTGGGCTAGTTTGAGTCGCTTTAGATGTCGTTTTCTTTGTTGCGATGTTATCCTTTGTTGCAAAGCTTGCGCTCTTTGGTTTTGGGGTAGTTTGGGGAGGATCAAGCTGATTTCTACTTCATGTGTTAACTGGGAATACTTCTTGATCTTCCTCTTGTGGGAGGATGAAATCCCACATTCCTTCTAATTCTACTACTTCTTCATCATCAGTTTGCCTCTCAATGGAAATTTCCTCTTCCTCTTCCTCGTATTCAGCATTTGTTATAGCATTGGGTGGCTTTGAATCCGTTGATGGGCTTCTTTTAAAAGCTCTGTAGGGCCTTTTTGAAGAAGTTTCTGCTACTTGCTTTTTTATGTCGAACATTTCATTAGACATGGTCTTAAGAACTTTTTGCAATCCCTCCAAATCGAATGGATCTTTTGCTTGTTTTTTCTTGGAATCTTCTTTGAAGGTGACCTTCTTAGACTTCCGGTCTTCTAACGCGGATTTCTTCTCTAAGGCTATTATACGTTTCTCTACTGCTATGGCTTCTTTCATGTTTTATGCAAGGGTTGTTTTATTAGCCCTGTCCACGAAGATTGCTATGTTTGATGGTAATGCAATGATATACCATTCCAATCGCACTTCCTCGCTGGGCTGGGAAGCAGTAGGAATTTTGTTTAGAATCTTATTGAAACGTAGATTGAAATCTTTAATCGATTCTCTAGATTCTGCCCTAAGGTTGGATAGGTCGTTGATTAACGTTGCCGTAGACATGTCGTCACCAAACTTGGTTAGAAATTAGTCTTGGAAGATGTCCCAACTGGTAATAGATCCAGAGGGTAATGAAAAATACCATGATCCAGTCGTTCCTTGTAGGGTATAAGGAAACAGTCGAACAACAACATCTTCATTAGTAACCCCGTTGAGGTTGATGGATAGCATAAAGTTCTTTATGTGCTCTTCTGCTAGCATGCCTGCCTCAAGATTGAACTTGGGCAGCCATTTCTCAGGATGGGCCGGTATTTGACTCAAGGGCGCAGGCATTAAGACTACCCCAGGATTGTTCCATGGAGACTGGGTCATTTCTGAACTGCTAACAGGGGGATTCGTAGAAAATGATCCCTGTGATTGAGAAGATGAGGTGATTATCATCGCAGATGATTGAGGAGGAGTTGTAGGGATTCCACTAGGTGGATTGATAATGGTCTGGGGTGGTGGAGTAGATGGTTGACTTCGCGGTGGAGAAGTTGAGATAGATGTTGATGAAAGAGTCTCACTGTCGGACCCTTTAGGTGACTTCCTTACTCTTTTCCTTTTAGGAAGAGGTAGTTCGGTTGGCCGAATACCGAACTTTTCACTCTTAAATCTATTCAGGGGATGAGCAGGGTTATATTGCGAAGTCATGCTTCCCTGAGATTTATCAGATCTTTGAGGGGAAATGGAAAATTGCTGAAGTTTATGAATCAGAGATTCGAATTCAGGAGGTTCAATTACAGATTGATCTGAAATGTCAGGATTTGTAGTAGTGGATGATGCTCTAGTGACTTCTAACTCTGGATTTAAGTGTAATGGAGAAGTTGGAGGAGATGGTGAGGATGAATTATTCTCAAAATGGTATTTTGATTTGGATTTAATTTCCATTCATAGTTCAGGCCCTCCTTCTAGCGCCAAATATGTTGAAGGCCCCGAAAATCGGGTTGACAACGAGGGGGTTACCCACCCGGTCCGGACCTTGGTTGGCAGCTCCTTATCCGTTCGGTATAGCGGGTCTGACTAGGGACATGGGACCAGTTTCCCAATTCAGTGTGTGTGTGTGAGAAAGATGGGTGTTTCTGTTTGGACTGGAATACTTCTATCTAATCTAATGCTATGCTATTGTATTCTAACAAACAGAAAAACATTGAAATTTATGCTAACCCGTGGTGTGATATTTCTTCTATGCGATCTAAAAAGATTTCATACAATAACTGGTAATAAAGATCATTCAGCTATCATAAGAAAATAATTCGATAAAAATGAGCTACTTCTTATAAGAAGTTAGACGAAATAGTTGTTAAAACTTATCACATAAATGAGCTATTCATATACTAAACATAAACAAAAAGTTATCACCGTACAAAAGTGCCAAATGATAACTCAGACATTCATGCTGTAACATATAAATAACTGTAAACTGAATATCGCTTTAACGCATAAGAATAAATGGTTAAGAGATAAAAGTGCCATTTATAACTAGTCCTACTCATGAGCTTCAAGCAATGATTGATTTATCTCTCCTTGATTCAACATCTACTAAGAGTACAGAAGTGCAACATCAGTAGCAGATATCAAATGCAAATATCAAATAAACCCTGTTCCATTCATTCACCAAAACCTCCTCTGAGGGTGCAAAAGTGCATGTTCTGAGGACAAGTTTTTGATAAATTTTTGGACCCTTCTCTAAATGCATGAGAAGGGTTTAAATATTACTAACTAAATAACTTATTTGTAAAAATTGAGGATTCGGTTTAAATGATCGTCCTTTTTCTAAGCAAAACTATTCTAAAATTAAATCTACTAACTATTTCTAAATCTACTCCTTAATGTCCCAAGAATTCAGTGTTTTTCTGAGTAGAGTCAAATGACTATCTTCCGCCTTTGGTTGAGTTAAGAAAATAGAAACGGCAAGAGCTGGCATTCTCTTCTCAGTAAAATTGATGATACGCTTGAGAATCATCCAATGAATATGTAGCATTACCATGTATGCCTGGTAAAAATCCCATTTCAACTTGGTTAACCTTCGGACTGCTTCTGCTTTTCCTTCATTCTTCTGTTTCCAGTTTGCTTCTATCACTGATTTCTTGCAGTTTTCGGGGCTCGCAGGTGACTGAGCAACTAGCGACCTTCCTTTTCTGTGAGCTCTTGATCCTGAGAATTAAACTGTTTGTTTCTGGTATCAGCGTCTTTCAGTATCCATTCAACCATGACTATACATGAGAAATCTATGATAGATGCCTCCGAAGAGTTCTGCGGCTCTTTTTCTCCCTTGAGTGGATTAAGTATGCCTTCCGAAATGTACATTGGAGCGTTGCCTTCCCTCTTCATTGTTTTCTCCATAATGCCCTGTATAACGCTTCGTCCTTCTTTCCTGCAGTTTACATTGAGGTAGAAGTAATGATAAAGGACTAATAACAGGAAAACTTTTAAATGCCAAAGATATACAAGACATGCCATCTTACGTGAGTTATTTTTTCAGAAAACACAACACCCTACTTCATTAACAGCTGGCAATAACCTATTAATTCGCATTAAAATACATGACCAAATCTTGGCTAAAGAGTTTTCTCGAACAATGAGCCAGAACCAACTGTGATGGAGGGGTCCCGCATTTTTTCTTTGCGATGTCGTAGATCGCAGTATCGCAATATCACAATGTCACAATATCATCGTGTTGTTTTTATCGCAGATCGTAGTATCACAATTTTTGCAGTATCACAGTATTGTGGTATCGCAATATCGCAATATCGCAGATCGTTATAATTCTTGTGTAATTCTTGTGATATTTGCGATGCGCGATATGCGATATCGCATATCGGTGATGTTTTAAAGTTTTTCAATGTGAGTGTTTGTCTTCAGTATATGCGATGCGATGAAGTTTCGTGTCGCAATATCGCCTTTTATCATTTTAACTCTTTAGAAGGTGTATCCTATCATCCTTTGCGCGATGCGAAATCCTTTAAGGAGTAAATTTAATTTTCTTCATTATGAAACTTAGGCTTTTTAGATTTTTGAAGGTATTTTCCTAAGTCCATGATGTTGTAAGAAAATGTAACATTAACTAATTTTTCTGAGGGTCCCCACTTATTTAGTATTAGCAATAATACTTCATAAGGAGGGGGGTTGTTGGTGGCCAAAACAGGACCCAACACTAAAAATCCACCTGATGTACTCTTTTGGTCTGATGGGCTCCCTTCCCAATCTACATCTGTGAAGCCACACACCCTCACTCCCTCTATCCGTCTACACCATAGCACAAACTAGGTAGTGCCTCTGAGGTACCGTAGAACATGCTTAGTTTCCCTCCAAAATAATTTGGTTGGCCTAATCATAGCTTGCCTCAGTTGGTTGACTACATAGCACATATCTAGTCATGTGTTCACAAGATACATTAGTGAACCCACCAACTGTCGGTAAACGGTAGCATCCACTTCCTCACCTAAAGTGGCATCCTCTTTCCTCTAGTTGGTTGCTATAGGTGTCTCCATGTGTTTGCAATTTTCCATGCAAAACCTCTGAAGTATCTTATTGGTATACTTTCCCTGAGAGACAAATAGTTCCCCATCACCTTGCCATCATTCCAATCTAAGGAAGTAGTGCATGAGACCCACATCCTTCATTTCAAATTATCTTGCAAGGTCCTCCTTGTAAGATTTGATCATCTTCTCATCACCAATTAAAATCAAGTCATCAACATATAATACAATAATCAACAATTTACCTTCTATGAAGATATGATAGAGGTTTACATCCACTTCACTATTGGTGAAGCCCAAACCAATAAAATAACTATCGATCCTAGTGTACCAAACATGGGGTGCTTTCTTGAGACTGTACATCACTCGCTTGATTCTGCACACATGAGACTCTGAATCAAGAGTTGTGAATCCTTATGGTCACTCGATATACACCTCATCCTTAATGACTCCATTGAGGAATGTTTTTTTCACATCCATCTAGTGGATCTTACACCACATCTATGCAGCCAGAAAAATAATTGATATGTTGAATGAGTACCTTGCTACAAGAGAAAAGGTCTCCTCCTAGTCAATCCCCTTAACTTAAGAGTACCCCTTGGCCAAAAATATGGCCTTATAATTTTCTATGCTTTTGTCTTCCACATGTTTCACCTTAAAGATCCACCTTGAACCCACAATTTATTTATCTTTTGGTCTTAGGACCACTTCTCAAACATTGTTATTTGCAATGGATTCATATTCTTCCATAATTGCGTCAACCCAATCAGACTGCTCTATTGCTTCCTCGAAAGAGGATGGATTAGTCTCTATAATATAAGTCATTAGAGCCATGTAGCCAGTGTACAATTCTAGTGACCTTCTCTTATGCGTTGATTTGAAGTAGCACCCGCATTCTCCCTTGCATCCTGCATAGGTCTCTCAGCTTCCCTTGTCCTTTTCCTTCCTTCTATGGATGGTTATGCTTGACTGGATATCTTCACTCTTTGCTCCTACACTTGTGGTTGCTCAACAACTTCCTGGGGCTTTTCCTTTAGATCTAAAATATCCTCTTCTAGTGATATCTGAAGCTCCATCTCAAGAGAGCATCACGTGGATGTCTTCATCAAATTTTAAATTCCTTCGCATAACTGTCATTCTGAGGGATGGAAAGTACACACAGCAATTGTGGGATTTTTTGTGTAACCCACAAATACACCCAATTTCACTATCGGTTCTAGCTTATTCCTTGATCCTTTGGAGACATAATGGTAAATAGAGGCTCCAAAAATCTTGAAATGTGACACATCTGGCTTCATCCCTGAGAAAAACTCCTCGAGTGTAATCATGCAAAGAATTCGATGAGGACTCCAGTTCTACAAATAGGTTGTTGTGTTACATGCCTCAGTCCACAAATGTAGAGGTAGGCCTTCATAATGAAAAAGCACCCTCGTTTCTCCCACATTGCTATGGTTCTTCCTCTCATCCACCTCATTATGTTTTGGGTTGTCGGGTGTTGTCAACTCTCGTCGAATGCCTTCTTTTGTGGAGAAATTTTTAAACTCATTCGACACGTACTCACCTCCATTATCACTCCGGAGAGCCTTCACCTTCTTACTTGTTTCTTTCTCAACCAATGCCTTGAATTCTATGAACTTGGAGAATTTCTCATCCTTCTTCTGTGTGAAGAAGATCCATCACTTCCATGGGAAGTCATCAATAAAAGTGACAAAATATTTGTGCCTAGCAGTGGAGGCTATCAAGAAAGGTCCAGAGACATCAAAGTGGATCCTTTCAAGGACTGCATTTGCTTTGTTGTCCCAATCATGGAATTTGGATTTTTTGTACTTCTTGAAGTACATCCTTTGCATACATCATGTTGCTCAAGTGCTCTTTTGGGGAAGCATCTGGTTATCTATTACATGATATCTAAAGTTCCATGATGCAAATGGCGAAATCTTCTGTGCCAAATTTCTTTGACATCGTGACTCTACACCTTCTCCACCTTTGTGCTCAATGCAGCACAATCATCCACATCTAGTTTGTACAGGTTCTTCACATGAACCCCAAACTTCTTCACCTTTTCCATGGTTGTGTGTCTTGGGAATGCCTTTCCTTTGTTGAAGATCACATCATAATCAAGGTCTTAAAAAAATGCAATAGAGATGAGATTTTTCTTTAGTCCTGAAATGAACATGAAATCCTTGAGCCTGAGGGGGGAGCCTAACTCCCTCTGAAAGGTGATTGTACCAATCATGGTCGTGTTATACTTTCCTTTGTCCCCCATATTGATGTGCATCTAAAAATATTTCTCATATAGGTCACTGAAAAAATCTCTATTGCTCATCATATGGAATGATGCACCAAAGTCAAGGTACCACATGGCCCCCATCAATGTTTTGGCCATGCAGGAAAATAGGTTAAAGTAAAGCTTGAATAGTGAAGCCAAAGCTTCACTTGCTGCTCCTCGTTACACAGTATTTTGTCACGCCTCCTGCACTTCCTCGTGACATACCATGAAGTGCTCGAAACATGACCATTATGTAGTGTACTCATTCATATATGCAATTGAGATCGTTCCTAAGACATTTATTGGAAAATTCCTTGAGCTTCTTCTAAAGGAAATAGCTCTAAAACCATAATTTGATAACCATCACCCTTATGAGACTAAACAAAATAATGGTCCGCTATTTCACTATACTCAACATGTGATGGCATCTCTCTGTTCACTTGTATACCTGTGATGATCCCAAAAAGGAAATTCTCCCAAAGAGGATGAGAAGCTTCATGATTTAGAGGCTTCCAGAGTGGTGAGCTGGAGTTTGTTCGACATAGATGAGGTCGAATTCTCCCAAATTTGCCTCTTGGTCTTATCCCTATGACCTACCTCCTTGCTATGAGGACCTACTCCTATCTTTGGAGAGATCCTAACTCCCATTCCCAGCCTATGTATTCATCCTCTCCCATTCCCAAATGGTTGGTTTATGCCTATTTGCACCCTTATGCTAAGATCGTGCCTATATGCTACTCATTTGGCTTGGAGAAGGAGTGCTTAGAGAGCTTAGATTGGACCTGGATATTCATTCAAGGAGAGCCTATCAACATCAAGACTTGGTTTTATTCTTCCCCTTATTTTCTATTAATATACAATTGTTGGTTCATTTTCCCTAAATGTGTATGCTCATGTACAATTTAGCTTAACATTCCATCAGTTAAGTAGGTTGCTTTTGAATATGATATTTGTATTTGCATGCCTTGTTGTGTCTTGATCTCTTGTGTAGGTGCATAAACTCTGAGAGCAGCAAGAAAGAGCCTGTGACACAAGTGATTCAAGGTATTCAACAAAGGAGATCGAGATAGCATCAGAACTAGGTAGGCCATCTTTTGCGTCTCTCTTTTCAATTGCAACTTAGGAAAGTGTCTAGTAGATAAACAACTCGGAAGGAAATCAATCAATTCGATCATTAGAAGAAACAACAAATGCGATTTATTTGAAATTAACTGAAACACAATCCAATGTATAATTAAACTCACACCCTATCATTCTAATGACTCAGTATATTATCTCGACTTCGACATTAGAGGGTTGCTCTGATTTCTCAATAGATATACCAATTTGTCATAAGCATTCAGTTTAAAACAAGTTTTATATGTCTACGACAACACGGTCAAGGTAATACGATTTGTGGCTTTAGACAACATAGTATAACTCCGCCTTAGAAGTAAGAGCACCAATCAAATGGGAACGATCCATTCAAATTGCTGAAGTAAAGGATCTAAAAATGCATAACATAATCAGCACACTAAAATCATTTGAATTCAATGGAAATCTCCACACAACATATAAACAATTAATAAATAAAAGATAAATCAAAATTAGTTGTGACTATCACATCGTTATGTTCCTACAAAATGATATAGAATTGATCCCAGATGAGTGGGCCCAGCCACACCTAGGGATCTTATTTACTTACAGGAAACGAAAAGTTTCAGTCACAGCTAACTCATGAATTCACAGCGAACCATCCAACCAATTGATCTGAACTCAATACATAGCCATCATAACAGCCTTTCAATTAAAAATAATAAGTCTGGAGATGAAATATACGAATGAAAATATTCTCTTTTATTCGTTCCCCTCCCTTCCTATGCTTTCTGCTCTACTTTTTATACATGTCGTAGATTAATTACATTATAAATGAAATGGGACAAAAAAAAAAATTAATGTTGTGTTTGACTTCTTTAGATGGCCTTCGAATAGCTAATAGTTGATGTTGATGTCGATCAATGCATGGATGGAGGACAAGAAATTATCAAACCGTAACTGTGGCATAAGAATAGGCAGATCAGAATTTGACTCTCAAGTACCAATATAGATATTTTATATAAATTGGCCTCAGAGAACTCCATATATCTTCCAAACCGTAAGAAATTGTAGAAGACTATTTCAAGGTTAGTCAACTGGCTATACTGGGACCAAAACCCATGTGCCATATTTGCTTCATTCGCCTTCACCTGCATGAAAATCAAGGCAGAATTTGGCAGTTTGAAAATTATTGCAGATTTGGGCAAATTTGTGAATTTCCTTCTACAGACCCACATGAGTGACCTGGGTGCTAATCCAAGCTATGGAAAGGTATTACAACATTATGTTTGACAATAACCTCTCTTGGTTTTCTCTGGAAGCATGCCGAAAGTGTCAAAGCCCCAAATTGGTCATTTCCGTACTCTACTGGCTTGTGAAGAAATTTGGCGATGGAACCCTATGAAAATGAGCTTAGCAAACCATCATTAGTAAATCATGGCATAATCATATTTAATCATATAAAATCTAATAAAGCTAATGATAATCAACCACGGGGCATAGGATGTGATTTGGTGATAAATGATGGAATTATGACATGAAATGAGTATGTTGGCATCAGAATTTAGGTTATAAATGGCAGTTTTGTATGATGGAAAAATGGGCATATTCTAGGCCCAACACATATTTCACCTTTAACGAGCTTGACATATTACTTGCCTTTGTGTGGATCCAACAATGATATCACTCGAACATATACACCTTCAAAGATCATCTATCTTTTCTTTTGTCTGATGATTCCCTAATTGTAAAATTCCTAATCGATTCCCAATAAAGCAAGGCTTTTGGGTGTGTGTTACATTCTTTCCAAGACTACCCCATGTGCAGGGGGGGGGGGGGCTTTCACAAGGGCCAGGGGAGCACCCCAAGAAATTTTTTTGCACCCTATATTAGGTTGGTGGACCTACCTATGGTTTTGTGCATGGATTTCACACATGGTTTTGGGCATGATGGTTTTTTGTCCATGGTATTTTGCAGATCTGGTCAAGGAAACTACAGTTATGTTCTAATCCAGGGTAAATGGATTGGGGTTTATGGATGCTTCGACATGTATATATATGTATTGTAATATTGAAAGGAATATAATGAAAAATAAATATGGTAGTCCTGGTTTTGGGATCCCGGGGAAAATGTCTATGTATATCTGTTATGTTTTATGCTCTCAACATTGTTTATTTTCTATTTCTAGCATTCGTATGTAGGTAATTTCTGTATGGGGTTAAAACCTACAAAGGTATGGATCAATGTCATCCATGATTGTTATAGAATTTTTGGGGCACTTCAACCCCAATCATAAATGTCCATAAAATGAGGGCTAATAAGTCCCTAAAAGTGCTGCTTCACTTCCTAAAGGAACAAGGTCAGCTGATTACATCATCTCCCAGAAGTTCTCCACTGAAAATTGCTCATAAATGGTCAAAACTGGACCATACTGAAAGCTCAATGCAAAGGGTGTGATGCATATCACCTTCCCAATGTATAGGGTGTGATGCATACTTTTTTTCTCTTCTGTAGGGTGAGATGGTCGGGAATGGACAAATGGAAGGGACAAAAATGTGAGGTGGAAGATCATGGAATCTTCCAGAAGCTTCCCCTCTGCCACTTTCCACTCCATTTTCAACTAGGGATGAGTAAGATGTCATCATTCTCCAAGTGGAAGCAGGAACAATCAGAGAGAAGAAACTAATCAAGATCCCAAAAGATGACTCACCTCTCTGTAATCATCTATATATGGATCCCTGATCACAGAGATCCAGAGGCTGGAATTTTGCATCTTATAGAGAAGTGTTGTTGGTTTTCTAGTGTACATTCATAGTGTTTGGTGATCTAAGCTTTGCTTGAGGTGAAGAAGGGCTTCCTAGCTAGAGGATGATGTTGGGTTAGAGCATATGGTTGTAATCCTCTTGCTACTTTTCATCATAATAAAGATATTCTTGTTTTCTTCCATATTCTTGTGTACTTGTTTATATATGCATGTATATGGTTAACATACATATGATCTTGTGTTATTTATGAATTAGATCTTTGTTTCTTCGATAGTAGTATGTTGTTGTGATTCCACAGGTTCTTTTTGAAGCTGGGTAGACAAAGAAGAAGCGGCAAAACTATATCAAGAAAGAGAGGAAATCGAGCGCAAGACTCAGGTTGGCTCTCTTGGTTCTCCTCTCATCTGTTTTCATAAAAGGAATCAATAGTAGACTTTGATTGTTTGTTTCTAAGATAGCCACCCATCTTAGTGGGAATAGCAGCATCCGTGTGGACATTATTCCCATATAACAAAATGGCGACTCCACTGGGGAGCGACTAGATTGTTTGTTAGCCTATCTATCCTTGTTTCTTTTATAAACTTACAAATGGAGCCGGAAGTCAAGCCAGCTAGCCTTTGAACTGCATTTGTTATACAAATGCAAAGTAGATCAATGTTGCTTCAGTCTATCTCCGCGTTTTGTTTATGAATTAAACAATAGAACTGCAAGCAACCTAATTGCCCTAAGTGGTGGTTCTAGTAACCTCTTTAGATCACCCCTGTGTTTTACATACACTGAATATTACTTACTAAGCCTAAACACCTTAACTGAATTGAAAACTATGAGTGAAAGGTTTTTCAAAGTCTCACACTACTACCATCGCACCCTGCCTTCAAGGAAGTCTATATGCATCGCACTTCCCGAGTGTAGTAGGTGCGCTGCATACTGGTTTCACTGTTTAACAGGTGCGATGGTCAGGGAGGGTTAACCTTGCCCTCCGACTATAGATTTTTCTCACTGTTTTCAGTCTTATTCAATAATTTTTGTTGTCTATAGTTAGTGTACTTCTGTGAATACCCCCTTCTCTTGCATTATTCCACCTCCTTAGTGCAAAGAACTATAAACGTTTTTTATGTATTGTGCATTGTTTTAGTTCTCTTTTGCAAAAAGTAGCATAGTCAAACTGTCGTCTCTAGATCTGAAAGTGTCGTAGCTGTCGTTTTTAGTTTTGGAAAGCAATCCCATTGTTCTTGATAGTCAATTCTACAGTTACTATTGCATAGGATTTGAATTAGTAATTTTAAGGCGTCAAAAAGCAATTTTCATTTCAAAATCGCAAAGTGTCTCTCTTGCTTTCTCTTCACTTTGAAAAATAATTTTGTTTAGTACTGTCGCTTTAAAAGTAATTCAGATTTGCACATAGCTTTCTTAACGTCATTCATACATTAAGAAGGCTGAAAACAAATACATGCGTGTGCATTTGCATTTTGACAGCTTGGTTTGATTTAGGACTGTGCATTTAGCGTGTGCTCTGTTCTCTGTGAAGAAAAGATTCTTGACTTTCTTCCCTTAGTAGCTAGGATTTTCATTGCTGAAAGAAGATTAAACATTTGTTTATCATCTTAGAATGCATTTTAGGAATTATATACACATCATGCGGTGAACCTGAAAGGCAAATTGTTAAGCAATATCAACTAAAAATAAATTCAATGAATCTAACAACGCTTTGGAACTTAGCGCACAACATTTAGAGGTCTAGGCTAGAGACGTATTCCGGCATCGTAAAGCTTGGTAACTGTTGTTTTCATGTTGGTTGGGTGATTCCTCCACTCTGAGACAGCAAGTGCCAGTACGGACTTGTGCTCCCACGTACCGTCAAGTATATATTGGGAGACCACAATAGGCTGCATCATTTATCCTTAGGAAGCTGTGTCTGCCACCCTATCAATCGCAATGCATTGAACACAGCATTCGGGAAGATTGAATGTCATACCGTAAAAAGTATTCTGCAGTTTTGCGATTGGTTTGGTAATCCTCTCTGCCTAGATCTCTAGAGAAGTCCATTTTGCTCCTTTTCAGACTCCTTAAAGGAAAAGGTCCTCTGAGAACTTGTCACTTCAGGCTTAATAAAAATCGAAGGCGACTAGAGTCATCTTTTGTTTTTTCTCGACTCTTTAAAATTGAAAAAACAGGTTGTGTCAAAGCGTCTAAAATTTATTTTAATCAAAATAACGTCACAACTTCCCTCGTTGATCTTCAGGTTGAGAAAATGGAGTCTACCAACCAAGTATTTTCCCTTAGAGGAAATCATAGTCCCTTCTCCTCTTGGGGAGATGTTGGTCCACCCCATATGGCCACTTTGTCACTTCCAGGATTGACAATTGGTTTACCTATCTGGCTCTTCTCTACCTCTGTTGTTTAGAATCCTGTAATTCCTGAACAGTCTAATCATCAACTAGATGACACTAGAGTTGCCTCCCAACCTTCTACTTCATCTAATCCTCCCTCTCCTCCTTCCTCTTCACTTGATAAAGCTGATAAAGCTAAAAGTCAAGTAACTGAGAAGAAGAAGAAGTAGAAAGAGAAAAAGGAAAAGAAGAAAAAGGAACCAAAATCGAAAGGGAGCAACCAAGCGTCATCTAGCAAAAATCCACACACCGCATAGTCAAAACCTAAATCTCCTTGTGTCATTTGCAATGGAGACCACTATCACCGATATTGTCCCTGCATCCTTCGGATCTTAAGGGACTGGTCTCCTCGTTTGCACAATCAGGTAGCATCAACCTCTGGCAATCATGTTGAATGCTCACTGTCAACCAGTGAAAGTGAAGCACATGGACAAAGAAGGAATCCTAAACTTCCTTGTAAGTTGCGTGAAGGCGATCACACCATCCACCGTTGTCCCTTCCTTGAAGAGGCTAAAAGAGTTTTAGATAATCATCCGGTTTCACCGGTACGACTTCCTCCTGGATATCAAAAACTCTTGCCGAGCCCTCCACCGGTTGAAAATCCGGCTGGCCCATCCTTGTGGTCAGCCGAAACACCTATCGTTGAAAATGAACCCTCGGAATCCATAGCAGATGAAAGTCAAAGGGTCGATATGGCAGTTGACCCGGTATTGCCTTCAGAATGTTCATCTTCGAATGATACCGTCACTGAAGAGAAAGAGAACAACACCATTCAAATTATTTTCATCAACACCAACTCTGATGAGCTTGGAGGCAGTCCTCCCGTTCCTTTACCGCAGGAAGGAAGTTCATTAGAGTCCTACCTGGCCGTCTATTCAGTCCCACCACCAAGCAACCTAGTTGTTTCCTTCAACTGGAATCTACTAGGCAGATACCATTTGCCAGCCAGTGTACCATTCAGAATCATTGTGTAAGCTTACAGAATGGTCATGGTTGGTACCATCATTAATGAAGGGGCTTCTGTGAGTATCCTTTCCTCAACTGCTTGGGAAGCGCTTGGTTCGCCATCGCTTTTTCCTGAAATGAGAAATCTAACAGGCTTCGACAAGGGAACCAGTCGACCTTTAGGGATCCTTCCAAATGTGCCCATTACTTTGAGAAGGGAAACTATTCACATGAATGTTATGGTAGTTCAGGGACCTTTAGATTATAATATACTCCTTGGATGCGACTATATTTATTGCATGGGAGCCATTGTCTCCTCACTCTTTAGAGTAATGTGTTTTCTGCACAAAGGCAGAATGGTCAAGCTCGTAGACCAAATGTCATTCCCGGGTTCACACATCGCAAATAGTCAAATGCCATCCCTGAATGGTCTTTTCACACAAGAAATGTCTCATCGGTCTCCAGTCCGTCCACCTGATGAGCGCGAGTGATCCAGGAAGATGTGACTGAAACCCAGGGGGCATGCACCCTGATCTGTTTTGGCAGGAAAACCTTGGGTATAGGGTTGATTTCCGCGAGGGATATATGACTAGTCTGGCGAACCCGTCCTCACAGGAAAATGGGAACAGACTGGAATAAGATACCTTCGTTAAGGTTATGCATAGTGACACCACTCCCCTTTGTCTATTTCGATAGACATCGCCGAGAAAAAAAATTATCTGCTACGCGAATGAAACTTTCTTGGTAACCTGGAAATTTTTCGCTATAACTGGGGGCATGCAAACCTTTCCGCATTCAAGTGAAGAGCGGCTATTTATTTTTTAAATTTGTAGGACCTCTAACCCTTTAAACCCGTAAGGCTAGTCGTTTCCTAACTTTCATAAAGAAAGGATTCGGGGCAAAGCTTCAAAAGGTGCAAGCTCCATAAAAAATGGCGTCTTGAATGAGACATTTCTTATCATACGACTGGCGATCAATGTTGTCGCAGAGTTCAAGCTCGTTAAAAAATAAACTCTCCACGAGCAGTTTTAGCACATAGTTCAAGCTCATTAAAAAATAAACATAAGTCATGAGCAAGTTTTTCCCCCAGTGTTTAAGCTCATTAAAAAATGAACCAGTAAATAGCCATTGTGAACTCCTTATCACCAGCTTTTGAGCCTCAGTCGTGCTCTCGCCATCACCTCCACTCTATTTTTAGCCGATCATTCACCCCCATATGATTGTTTACCCCTTCGAGGAACATCTGCGAAGAGTGATTCTGTTAGCCATCCTGTACATTTTCGTGTTTGGAAATTCCAAACTTACCTGAATCAGCTGCTACCCGAAACCATCACTCATTCCTTGAAAACGAGTCTTCTTTAAGCTCTTTTCACCTGACTCGTAAAATATGAAAAGATTGCCGAGCGATTGGCCTCTCCAGCTCGTTAAAGGCATTGGAAGTCCTATCCCTCCTCTAGATTTTAATCTTTTTGGACCTAAGCGATTATTACACAAAAAGATCGAGCGCTTGTCTTGTTTGACTCGTTAAAACTATCGAAAATTCATCCCTTTTGTATTATTTTACGCTTTTTCAGACTTAAGGGATTATACAACGAAAAAGAATCTTTGGAGTCTTCTTTCCATTTCTTTCAGAGTCTCTAAAATTGAAAGAAACCTAGTTATCTTTGTCGTTAAACTCGTTAAAACCAGATAGCGACAAACTCATCCAACAGGACGAGAATGAGTTTCACTGTCGCTAGGCTCACTAAAATATAGTGACAGGTTCGCCCGAAGGGCGGATTATAGAACAAGCATATGTTATCCTCCTCAAGCTTGACAAAGATAAAGAGGTACTGGTCAGCAATGACTGGGGAAAATTGGGAAGAAAACTTGAAAAAGCTTTATTGGTAGCAAGTCACTCTTGAACATGACACTTTCCTTCTGCATCCAAGCCGAGTTGGGTTGTTCCGTTCACTGGTCATATCACCATTGGTCTGTCACACCATCCATCTCTGGGGTTAATGCTACCAATCCATCATCAGTGTTGCCGATATGTTCAAGAGAAGTCATTCAGAAAATTCGCCTATGTCTCACCCACTGCAATACATTCATGCTCCATTCTTTCATGACCGCCACCCTGAACACTGTATCATCAGATCGTTTTCACCTCCAAAATCATTTGCTTCATTCTGTGTCGTAGATGTGGGATTCATTAAGGCCCTCCTACGATGGGTCACTTCTTGTCAACATCAGCTCATTATCCAAGAAGTTGACCTAGGGACAACCCTTTTAGTACTTTGAAGCTTTCATGCCTCAATGGAAAGTTTCTCACTTTCGGCGACAGGTTTACATTAATGGCCTTAGACCGAGAGATTTTGTGTGGTGTTCGATGCCAAGTCCTTTTTCACACCACGTGAATTGTACTGTAGTACCTTGAGGGTAATTGTCATTATTGGTGATTCCTCTCACGCCTGTCAACAACTTACATCATTGGCTGGTAATCAGACGATGTCTTTCCATGTTCAACTCCAAAACTTTTTTCACATGGATCGACTTGTACTCCAAGTGAAGATTGAACGAGTGTTGAAGACCCCGGGTCTAGTTTCATCCATCTGGGCTGTGATATATTCAGGAATATAAAGACATCAAATGTACATCATTGTTGAATAGATGATCATCCAAATCAAAGGATGATGAGTCTGAATCATCAGTCTACCACACAGACGATTGTCTATCCTATGTACATGAAAATGAATTTATAAAGCTGAGCAGGGAATGCCTGCCTCAGCTAGATCATGAAAAATGTTGTCAAGATAATGTATTGTATTGTATCTTATTACAGGTCGCCTCCCAACTTGAAAAAACTTCAGATCCTCATGGTAAAGCATTTCACCTGACATCAAAAGATTAGCAACCTCATGCTTTAGGGGGCAACTGTTATAGACATTTTTGGACACTGCAACCCCAATCATAAATGTCCATAAATTGAGGGCTCCTAAGTCCCTAAAAGTGTTGCTTCACTGCCTAAAGGGACAAGGTCAGCTGATTACATCATCTCCCAAAAGTTCTCCACTAAAAACTGCTCAGAAATGGTCAAAATTGGACCATACTGAATACCCAGTGCAGAGGGTACGATGCATATCACCTTCCTAGTGTAAAAGGTGTGATGCATACTGAATGGCCCCTCTGTAGGGTGTGATGGTCGGGAATGGACAAACGGAAGGGACAATTTACGAGGTGGAAGATCATGGAATCTTCCAGAAGCTTCCCCTCTGACACTTGCCTCTCTGTTTTCGACCAGGGATGAGTAAGAGATCATCAGTCTCCAAGTGGAATCAAGAAATATCAGAGAGAGGACACTAATCAAGACCACAGAAGATGACTCACCTCCCTACAATCATCTATATATGGATCCCTCATCACAGAGATCTAGAGGCTGGAATCTTGTATCTTGTAGAGAAATGTTGTTGGTTTTTTGGTGAAACTTCATAGTGTTGGGTGATCTAAGCTTTACTTGAGGTGAAGAAGGGCTTTCTTGCTGGAGGATGATGCTAGGTTAGAACATATGGTTGTAATCCTCTTTCTATTCTTTATCTTAATAAAGCTATTCAAGTTCTCCTCCATATTCTTGTATGTTTGATTATATATGCATTTGTATGGTTAACACATATCTGGTCCTGTGTTATTTATGAATATAGATCTCTGTTCTTCGATAGTAGTATGTTGCTTTGATTCCACAGGTGCTCTTTGAAGCTGGGCAGATGAAGAAGAAGCGGCAAAGATCTATCAGGAAGGAGAGGAATCAAGCAAGGAAACCAAGCGCAAGACTAAGGTTGGTCTCCTCTGTTCCACTCTTATCTATTTTCATAAAGGAAAGCGAAAGTAGAATTTACTTGTTTGTTTCTAAGATAGCTACCAGTATTAGTGGGAATAGCAGCTCCGAGTGGACACTATTCCCGGTAACAGGTTTAAAAATAAAATTCATCACGCTTTGAAATGTTGAAGCTACATTAGTAAGTCTAGATGACATAACCAAGAATTCATAATGACGTTCATGTGTTGGGAATGTCTTATCGCCTCCCTATGGTTTAATGCAATACAAAAGGTAGATTTAAATTAGTAAATAAAATTGATCCATGCAATTCATCTAATAATTCATCAATGATAGTAATACTAAAATTATTTTTCATTCCATTTTGTTGGGTTGTCTGTAATCTAGACACATATGCCATGAACCATAATTTTTTTATAATGAATACAATTGTAATATGAAATTCCA
Source organism: Pinus taeda (assembly GCA_000404065.3). Lineage (NCBI taxonomy): Eukaryota > Viridiplantae > Streptophyta > Pinopsida > Pinales > Pinaceae > Pinus > Pinus taeda. The sequence goes on along the minus strand of APFE031537325.1, from coordinate 12,595 downwards.
CTCTGAATCAACTCATAATCATCATGACGGGATGCACAATGAACTCTTCGTATGGAGAGAAGCCTGGGGATAAGAAGACTATAGTGTGGTCAAGAAATAGCACGCAACAACAATAGACCTCAAGAGAACTCAGATTTGAGAGACTATGCAATGTTGAATCTAATAGTCACACCAGCATGCCAAATTATCTTTCGAGTAAGGCATCCAACAATATCCCTGAAGAAGATAAATGGGTGTTGTATTCTAATAAATATAATAAATTAAATAAGAAAATAAACAATAAATCAAATAATTTAAATGATAAATTATATAATAAATCAAATAATCTAGATAATAAATCAAAATAACCTATGTGATAAATCAAATAAATTAGATGATAAATTAGACAATAAATCAAATAAATTAGATAATAAATTAGATAACAAATTAGAAAATAATTTTATTAACAATAAAAAAGTAATAAATATTTCCCCTTATTAATTAAAGAAGGAAGAAGATGAGGTCCTTGACAAAAGACTCAATTTTTCCTTAGCCCCCAATCAGATCTAGAATGAAGAAATCATTTGTTGTATTGAAGATAGAATAAAAGAACTTAATGATGAGGATAAGGAGTTAATCAGGCAAGAATGTGCCATCATCCTAAGAAAAGCAAGACCTCCTAAAAGAAATTTAAACTAGGGGCAACTAAAAGCCCTAAAAAACCTATGAAATAATAATGACATTGTCATTGTAAAAGCCAACAAAGGAGGCGCCACAGTGGTGATGAATCGAGAAGAGTACATAAGAAAAATGACAGACCACATATATAATAGTGGAAATTACAAGAAACTCAAAGAAAACCCCATCTCTAAGATTGCAAGACTCATCAAAAAGGCCATTAAAGAGTCTAATTTAGATGAAAACTGGGAAAAAAAACTCCTTTCTCCTAACAGTGAAATTACCCCTCGAATTTAGGGGTGCCCAAAAATTCATAAAGCTAGTGTCCCCCTTAGACCTATTGGTAATACTATCGGGGCAACCACATATGAATTAGTAAAGTTTGTTTTTAACACCTTAGCCCCTTTAGTTGGTAAAACCAACTATTTCATTAAAGACTCCAACTAGTATGTCAAATTCATTAAATAAGCAAAGCTGGTTCTGGGCGATAAAACCATTAATTTTGATGTCTTCCATCTATTCACCAATATTCCTTTAGCGTCTAAGTGGTAAACAAAGTCACAGACCCCCAAACTGAAAAGCTAGTTAAAATCTTTCTCTGTTCTACTTTCCTCAACTTCTAAGGTGAAATGTTTGAGCAAACATCTGGAGTAGTTATGGGATTTCAACTATCACCTATAGCAGCCAATCTCCTTATGGAAAATTTTGAAAAGAAAGTGCTTGACATCTTCCCATTAAACCTAAATTTTGGATCAAGTTCGTGGATGACACCAGTGTCAATTGGCCTCATGGGGATGATGAGCTTAATAACTTCTTCAACCATCTCAATATCATATTTGATGATAACAAGTTTACAATGGATTTCCCTGCTCCCTTGCACTAATAAGGAATAATATTTCTTCCCTTTCTTATTAGCCTTACCAATCTTTATCGCCCCTTCATCTCCTCCCCTTGCCACCACCTCTCAATATTTCCCAAGAATTTTATATCACCTCCTCCTTTATACCCCCCTTTACCCTTATCCTTTCAATTTTCCCTATCATCACCTTTCACGCTTTACCCTAGTGAATTTTATTAACCCTCCTCCTTTATTCCCCCTTTGCCTCGATTCCATTCATTAACCCCTCCCTTCGTTAACATTAACCCTAATGTATAGTTGCCCCTCTCTAGCCCTAGTGATAATAATAATTATAATCATATTCATAATTAATATTACTCTTATCTATTAATAAAATGGTCTATTAAAGAATATTGTTATTGATAAAATTTATATTAAATGTATTAACAATATTGTTAAACATAGGTTTATTAAATTTATCATAATTTAAAATAATTAATAAAGTGAATAATTAAACTAATTTTCAATACTAATTTAAAAGGTCCAAAAAGATTTATAATTAAATTAAAATACTAATTATATAAAGACATTCTACATTCATTTCTAATGAATGGGTCGGCTCCTCCCATCCTAGCATCTTTACATCTCATATTTATAGCTTTCATTTTTTTCTCCTCTTTGCAGGTTTAGTCCTTAAGATGAGTCTTGTTCTAGACTCAAAACATAGACATAAAAAATGAATACTATGGATATTCTGAACTCTCAATCTTGAAAAGAAAGTAATCTAGCTAGGTTGAATGATTCCAACCTCTTAACATTTCTTGAACCATGTGCTCAATCTCACTCTTCTATTCATATGGATACCTATAAGGCCTAATGTTAGGTGGTGCATTTCTATGTTGAAAATGAATACCATGGTCATGATCCCAAGTAGGTGGAAAACCCTTAGGCATCTGCCTAAATACCTTGGAGTGATTTTTGATAAATTTTTGGGGATAAACTAGTGTAGAGGATATATATGTTTGATCATATAATGAACACAATTGTATAATTGCACTATGGTGTTCCTTGTTCAGAAATTTTATCATGTTATTGGATCTTATCACTTTAGAGGGTTTCCCTTGGATACCTCTAAGATCAATTTCCTTTCCTTTTGAGGAAAAATTCATGAAAAGATATAGAAAATTAAGGGTCATTATTCCTAATGATTGTAACCATTGGACCCCTAATATAACATCAACACAAACCATTTGGATTGCAATCATGGGAATATCCAATAAATGCTCTCGCATTTTAGCTCAATACTATGACACTTACCTAAACAATTTATGGTACCTCCATCTGCAATCATTACTTGAAATTCTAGTGATGGATATAGAAAGTATTTAAGAAGTTTTCCAATTTGCAATTCATGAATTTATGGGTGTGTTAATGGCTTGGAATGTCATCCTCAACATTGGGGAAAACCATTGGTTTAGGACCTTAGAGCAAATCCTTTTCCGTTTGATATGGTGGCTCCGACTGGTATTATGGGACCAATTTCCCTTTAAATGAAATTATAAGAAATAGATTGAATAAATTATAAAAGATATGGTATAACTAAAAATGGAAATAAGATTAATAAACTTAATATCTATCCCGGGAATGTTGTTTGTATATGTGATTAAATATATTTCATAAATAACATGACAATGTAGATTGTTGTGTAAATATGAAGTTAAAACAAAGCAAGATAACTAATTTAATTAAATACTTAATTATCTTATGAATTTGTCACATATTTGAGATTTCGTTTTTCATATACACATTTTATGATTCCAATCAAACATATCAGTAGTGACAATGTACGATTGTTATCTCACATATATAATGAACAATATAAAATTTCCATTCAGCTCCTAAACAAAAGAATAATACACAGATAATATTACCAAATATATTTTGCTCTTCTCATGAGAAGAATCGTGTTGGTTCATATATGTATTAAGAAAAACTAAAGTTAGAATAGTGCAAGCTTACCCCTTCTCATTACAAATGAAGGGAATTTATAGTTTCGAAATAAAATACAAATATAGCAAATACAGTAACAACTTGAAGCGGTTACCCGGATGCAGGTGTATAATGTGGCGTGCAGCTCAACGACGGCGTGGAAGGGAGGCGTGTGGCTCATCACTAATGCCAGTCGGCCTCATGTGAGGTTTGATTTAATGAATCAGGACTACAAATTAAATGTTGCATTAACGCAACACCCCACCGCCCCTCAGTTTAATAGTTTAATTCTAATGGCGCTTTGTTGGTTCTTCATTCTGGCTCCTCCCTTGTGCTTAAGCTGTTCCAGCGAGACTAATGCTCCTGGCTCTCGTGAAAGATTAGTACATCGTCTAGCTTGGGCTCAAAATGTTTCCATTCATCAGTGCATCCATATTCCTTTTAATCAGTCCTGCACCCTCCTTTGTAGCTCCCTCTTTGTCTCCTCCGTTGTTGTTTGTTCCGCTCCTCCTGTAATCCTCAACATACCCAGAATTCGCTCAAGGATGAGCTGCAAGAGAGGCAGCTCCCATGGCCATGTCTCCCGCCAGCCATCCTCCACGACCTCTGAACCTTCGTCTGATGCTTCGGAATTCAGTTTTAATAGATACCCTGTAACCAGAAGTGGTCGTGGCAGAGGAAGAGGGAAAATTATCACCGGAGCTTGCTCTTACCACTCCCAATCCCACACGGCTCACTTCTGCTTCCCCTGCTCCCTAGGCAACTCTTCCTTCATAGCATTAGTTACCATTGAGTTGTGTGAAGACATTGTTGGTTCGAGAGCTGTTGGTTCAGGGGCTGTTGGTCTAGAAGCTCCCTTGAAGCCGAAGATAGCAGACAAGAACGATTCCATGCAAACTGAATCTACTCAGCGAAAGGATCCAGGTGACTCAGCAAATCAGGAAACTACCATTCACGTCGGTCCTAGCACTCCTACAAGGGGTGGTTCTTCAGGTAAATAAGGCCAACCCTCTGAGTCTGAAGATTCTGACCAATTTGGTTGTCGCATTATTGAGGAATTGCCTCCAACCTCGCTTGATGATTGAACAGGTCTGCACCTTCTGTTTTTGCTCCGCAGTTGTAAGAAGACATCTTATCCTCTCAGAATCCAAAGTCATTTTTCGTCTCACAATTATCAGTATCAGGTCTTTTACTAATATTGACTTGCCGATTTCCCCTACGTGGGCGGAATTCTCCAGTTTTTTGCTTATTGTCATGATCACTATCTTACGGTCTCTGTCCTCTTGGATTTTGTATTGGGTCAATATGTTTATGGGTCCTCATCTGGTCATGGAAAGGTTGTGCAATTTTGAGTTTTTGACTAGTTCCAAACACTCTGTCCCGGTTTTCAGTTACAGTTTCCAAACACATCAAGTTTCAAAGCAAGTCACTATGAAGGATTTCTGGTTAGGTTTTCAAGTGTTTTTTTGTAAGCATGCCTTTTCTGAGGCTAGTACTCTCAAGGCCTCTGCCTCTCTATAATTATATTTTGTATCAATATAGGAGTAGCCAAATTCAAAAAAAAAAAAAAAAACTTGAAGTGGTTTTAACAAAAGAAGCTAAAATAAACCAAAAGATACATATTTGAAATATAGGCCTATGAATAACATTGTCCTCTCATTTGTTGTTGTAGCTCGCAAATATATGTCATATTCTTTAATTTGGGTGGAGACGTCAGTTGAACTCGCATCTGGATGATGAAGATTGTGTCTCTTAATGTTGGCAACATCTGAGTAATTATATTGGATAGACACTGGAGCACCAAAATCAATGAGATTATTAGAAATATCTATTGGATTGAACACTTTTTCCTCTACATGTTTAAGATGAAATTCCCATTCTCTAAAGACAAGTTCCTTGAGTGACTCATCAATTTTGGGAAGATTAGCTAATCTTCCATCAGCATTTTCCTTCCATGGAAGGAAACCTACAATTTTTTCTTCAATGACATCAAAATAATTTATGATATCTGATAATTGATCAACTAGGGAACTAGTTGTATGGCACAAATCATGAATAATGGCCAACTTTTGACAAAATACAACTTGTTGTTGATCAAGGAGAGTGTTTAACTCTCTTGCCTCCTTCTTGAACTTTGTCAATTCAAGATTAACACTTAGTTGTTCAATCTTGTTCTGAAATTCCTATATTTGAATGTCACATGCTTGCAAATCAGTGTCATATTGAACATTGAGGGCATCAAAACTGTTCTGGAGTTCATAAATTTTTCCTTGCCATTGATCGACAATATTTTTTTCTTGATTTCAAAAATTTATTCCAAATTCACAATTACGTCTTCTTTCTATTTTAACAAATGTTGTACTTCTGTGGCTTTAAATATTTTTTTGAGGCCTAGGCTCCTACGAATTAAGTGAGCCTTCCCAAATCCTTTGTAGGAGTGGTCAAAAAGCCTTTCCATACAACCTAAAAAGAAGCATTTCCAGGGAAAAAAATCTTGCGATTGTTATAGAAATTTTTGGGCACTTCAATCCCATCACAAATGTCTGTAAACTAAGGGCTCTTAAGTCCCTAAAAGGGTTGCTTCATTGCCTAAAGGAACAAGGTCAACTTATTACATCATCTCCCAGAAGTTCTCCACTGAAAACTGCTCATAAATGGTCAAAATTGGACCATACTAAAAGCTCCATGCAGAGGGTGCGATGCATATCACCTTCCCATGTACAGGGTGCAATGCATACTGTTTTTCTCCTCTGTAGGGTGCGATGGTTGGGAATGGACAAATGGTAGGGACCAAAATGCGAGGTGGAAGATCATGGAATCTTCCAGAAGCTTCCCCTCTGACACTTGCCACTCCATTTTCGACCAGGGATGAGTAAGAGATCTTCATTCTCCAAGTGGAAGCAAGAACCATTAGAGAGAAGACACTAATCAAGATCCCAAAAGATGACTCACCTCTCTGTAATCATCTATATATGGATACCTCATCATAGAGATCCAGGAGGCTGGAATTTTGTAATCTATAGAGAAGTGTTGTTGGTATTCTAGTATACATTCACAGTGTTGGGTGATTTTGCTTTGCTTGAGGTGAAAGAAGGGCTTCTTAGCTGGAGGATGATGCTGGGTCAGAGCTGCTCATGGTTGTAATCCTCTTGCTACGTTTATCTGAATAAAGCTATTCTTGTTTCCTTCCATATCCTGGTGTACTTGTTTATATATGCTTGTATATGGTTAATGTACATCTGATCCTACATTATTTATGAATTTAGATCCTTGTTTCTTGCATAGTAGTATGTTGCTGTGAGTTGAGTAGACAAAAGAGCGAGCAACAAAACTCTATCGAGAAGGAGAGGGAATCGAGCGCAAGACCCAGGTTGGCCCTCTTGGTTCTCCTCTCATCTATTTTCATAAAAGGAATCAATAGTAGACTTTGATTGTTTGTTTCTAAGATAGCCACACATCTTAGTGGGAATAGCAGCATCCGTTTGGACACTATTCCCGTGTAACATGTGGGAAAATCAAACTTTACATCTAGGTTAAAAAATAACTTCTTAGATGTATTCCTATGATGCCAGTTAGAGTGATGAGAAGGAGAAAAAGAACAAATGTCACTAGAGGATGGAGAGGGTGGTTCAAGAGGATCTCCTCTTCCACCTTCTGTTGTGGCCATCAACAACCCCCCTTTTTATTTAGTGTTACTACTAATACTAAATAAGTGGGGACGATTAGTCAAAAAAAATTTAAAAATGAATTTGTGCTAAAATTTCCTTTTTAAATATAACTTACCATCATGAACTTAGGAAAATATCTTTGAAAATATAAAAAGCTTAAGTTTCATGATAGGAAAAGATAAAATCGTTCCTTAAGGAATATCGCATCGCAGAAAGGATAACAGGATACCCTCTTACAAGCCAAACTCTAAGTATGTGAGAATGCGATGCGAGATTACATAATGAAAAAGAAATATCCCATCGCATGACTTCAAGCACACTTCCGATGGAAAACTACAGAAAATGCTGATATGCGATGACGCATATTGCAAAATCGCACATTGCAAGAAATACATTAACACGAAATAAGCACATACTACGATTATGCGATATTGTGATATTGTGATCATGCGATATTGCGATATTGCGACCATGTGATATTGCGATCATGCGATATTGCAATAATGCGATAATGTGATAATGCAATACAACGATCTGCGATATTGCGCAGCAGATCGCAGAAACGCTCCATCGCAAAAAATCTTTTGGCTCACTATTTAAGATAACTTTTTCATAAAATGAGACCTAGCTATGTGCTTTAATGCTAATTAATGAGGTAGTTGCCAGTTGTTACAGAAATACAGTTTTGTGTTTATCCAGAAGCCAGTTCACGTAAGGTGATTTAATTTTGCGTGTCTTTAGCATTTTAAAGCTTTCCCGTCGTTATTCCTGATTATTACTCTCACCTCACTTGTAAACTGCAGGAACAAGAAAACAAAGAATTACACGAAGAAGTATACAGGAAACTATAAAGAAAAAAGGCAAGGATCTGATGTCTGAAGTCAAAGAAATGGAACCTTTGTACACAGACACTGCATGCAACAAAGATGTGGGTATTTCCATTTGGAAAGGCATGTATAATCTACTTGAGGAAAAGAATCCTAAGGTAATGGGGGTTACGACTACTACAGGCTCACATAATTCTTTTGAAGCATTAGTTGCAGACTTATCTTGTTCGTTCCTATACCAGCTAGCGACGAGGCCCAAAATTATCCCCTATACAAACATGGTTAAATGGGTACTGGACAACACTAACATGAAAAACAGACAGTTTAAGACTCAGGGTCAAGAGCTCTGGGAATCATTATTTTCACAAAATTTCAACTTTACATCCACCAAAAGAAAGCACACAAGAGGTGAAAATCGCACCAAGGAAGCCCGGATCAAGAAACGAAGGTAGTTTCTGATGCGCGATTAGCGCCTAGTGCTAATCGTGCATCGCTAGGTAAAACTTCTCGAAATGGAAAGCTTCTAGTTGCTCAACAACCTGTAAGCCCCAGAAATTCAAGAAAAGTATGCTAAAGATAAAAGGTAAATTTTGAATCTGAAAATTAGCAGTAATGGTTAGAAATATCCTCAAAAGTATTTAGTGAAACCACACGGCCAATAGATTACTCCCAAAAGCATCATCAATTCTGCCGAAGATGTGGCACCAGCTCTTGCTGATTCCGTTTTTGTAGCACGGTTAAAGGTTGAAGTTGGCTAACCGACTCTTCTCAATCAAATGATGAATTCATGCTTGCGATGTTAAGGAGTAGATACATAAATAGTTAGATATTAGATTTAATTTTAGAAGCTTTATTTTTTTCTATAGAAAGGATGGTCATTTAAACCGTATCCTAAATTTTTGTAAATAAGTTATTTTTAGATTTAGTTAGTAGTATTTAAACCCTTCTCATGCATTTAGAGAAGGGTCCAAAAATTTATCAAACACTTGTCCTCAGAACATGCACTTTTGCACCCTCTGAGGGGGTTTTGATGAATGAATGGAATAGGATTTATTGATTTTTGCATTTAATATCTGCTACTGATGTTGCACTTCTGTACTCTTAGTGGATGTTGGATTGAGAAGAAATCAAGCGTTATCGCTTGAAGCTCATGAGTAGAACTAGTTATAAATGATACTTCTATCTCTTAACTATTTCTATTTCCTGTGTTAAAGTGATATTGAAGTTCAGTTGTTTATATGTTAATGCGTGAATTCCTGAGTTAACATTTGGAACTTTTGTATAGTGATAGCTATCTATTTATGCTTAATGTATGAGTAGCTTATTATGTGATATGTTTTTCACAACTGTTTCACCTAACTTTTTATGCGAAGTGGTTCATCTCTATTGAATTCTTTTCTTTTAACAATTGAATGATCTTTATTACCGATTGTTATCTAAAATCATTTTAGATCGCATAGTAGAAAGATTAAACCTCGGGTTAGTATAGACTTAGATAATTCTGTTTATTAGAATAGAATAGAATGTCATTAGAATAAAGTAGAATTATAACATCTTAATTAGGAACTGTTAGATCCGAATTATCAATCTTTCTCACACACACACACTTGAATTGGGAAACTGGTCCCATATGCTCAGTCGGACCCGCTATACCAAATGGAAAAGGAGTTGCTAACCAACGTCTGGACTGGGTGGGTATCCCCCTTGTTGTTGACCCGATTTTTGGGGCTTCAACAGCTCCCCAATGGAGTCACCAATTTGTGGTTCAGCTAAATTCTCAGTGCGGACATAAACAATTCCTCTAGCCCAAGAGAGCGGGTCTAGCCACAAAAAAACAATCTATGGAAAATCTCCTTAAGCTAGAATCAATTAAGAGGGCCTACCTCTTATAACACTATCCTGCTTGGTGATGATCTTGCTTCCTCACTACAACTATCTTCCGTTTCCTTCCTTCGAATACCTGAAAGAGGCAAGAAACAACAACAAAAAATGTGATAGCATACAATATTGTATTCAACCTACTTAATAGGTTAAGGAACATTAAGCCATAAAGATGTGAATTGACACTTCATGTAGGAAATCAATCAATAGTTGCATTTATATAATTCAGAAAGAGATTACAATTGGTGCCTTGAAGTTGCTGGTAGTATCTAGGTTCCCACACTTCTGATAACACTTTATGGATAGCCCCAACAATGGAAGTTTTAAGGTCTCTTTCCCTCTAGTCTCAAAACAAACCAAAATCACACTATTCTCCCTCAAACATACACTAGAAAGCTACAAGCTATAGATGACATGTTGGTTATTCAAACTTGCTTTGAAACTCCAACTAGCTTTTGCTTGGGAAAAAGAGAGGTTTATATAGCTTGGATAGATGGGAGATGGTTCATTTTATCATGGGATAAGTTCATATATCTTGAGGTTTTCCATTGTAATAGGGGAAAGGAGCCCAAACTGACTTCCTCGGCTCTATCCGGCCCAACCATCTACCAGACTTCTGTTACAAAGCTTCTAGACATGGAAGCTTCAACTCCTTAATTAAAAAAACTTCCAAAAGAGGATCAGCGTGACTAGAGAAGGGGCTCAGTTGATCCGAATAGTGCGAGGGCTAGTTTTAACCCCTGCAAATTAGTGGGAGGAGAAAACTGGTCAGTAGCGCTAGTCTTTTAAACTAGGGTAGAAGGAAGATTATTGGGAAATGATGCAAAAGGGAATTATTCTGCTCATGAAGAGGGACATACTTGGAGTTTCTTCATGATGGGAAAGCATGTCGGGTACACTATAGAGGTCCCCCAGGATCGTAGACAGGGAGTATAGGGACAGTGAAAAAATGTTGTGTAACACTCCTAAGTCACGTTAAGGAAGTGGAACCGATAGAAACAAACCATACAAACATTTAACATCAGCTTCAGGACCCTCAGGAACCAATCCAATATTTTGGAAAAATTTCCCCTGGGTCCCACTGAACTTTTGGACAACTTAAGCCTCAGTCACTCTCATGCTATAGGCATGATGTCATCCAGAAACCTAGAGTTTATCTCACAAGATTCCCTTCCAGCATCCAAGGACTCATTTATTCAGTGTTATGCCAGCATCTCTAGGATTTGAGCCAATTGTTCAGGCTCGGAGCGCAGGTCACTTACGAGAATTGAAAAATCTCTCCAGAACAGTAATATAACATGGAAATGACTGTACTAAAGAAAATACTTGTTTAAGACCTTGATTGGACCCCTAATAGCCATGACAGGCATTTCGTTAAACATCTCACGAATATGTAAACTACAGGTGTAATTAACATATCTTAGAATAGGGGTCTCATACTTATCTGAGATTCACCATGAAGCATGGATGCCTCAATCCATTAACTTCAATTCTGTCCAATAGGTCATAGATACATCTATCATTCAATGACAAGTAAAAACATGATGAGATCCATACATAGATGTTGTCACAAAACATATACATAACCAACATAATAGGCACAAAAATACCAATGAACTCACTGCCATATATACCTCATATAATCCAGTATAATTCTCATATAAATATAAGGAGAAATAACCTTGTATTGATTATTCAAAATCCAACCTAGGATGGGACCATAGAATGGCTGAGCCAAATCTCTCTTCATCCATTGACCTCTGTGCCATATTCCAAGCATGAATGTGGGATCTCATCAAACACATCAATCAAAACTCAACCAGGGCTTCTATAGGCCATCCACCTCAACCCATCAAAAAGTGATTCGACCTCATGACTGAACATCACAAAACCATCATCATATCGGTCTCTATCCCAGCCATCTAGTGCTCTAGAGAGTTTTTTCCAACCAAGGCTCTAGGACTAGTAAATCAACCCACAATTGTCGTTGGGCTCTAGAGTGATTGTGTAACCAAGGCTCTAGGACTACTAACTCAACCCACCAAGGGCTCCAAAGCATTTGTCCAACTAAGTCTATGAGACTAGTAACTCAACTCAATTTTTTACAGGGCTCCAAAGCATTCTTCCAACCAAGGCTCTAGGAACTAGTAAATCAACCCACACTAAGGAAACATGAGAACCAACCAAAAAAACACATCAAGGAAATAAATCCACAAGCTCCATGGCTATCTAGGGAATGGAAAGGATAGGAAATCCATTGTCAACCTAGGCAATCCTCCATGCCAATGACAAATCATAACCAAGAAACCACATGCATGTGCCATGAATGTCGAAACTAGTGAGGAAAACATACATGCAACTCGGTACCTGCAAGAAAATACCTTTGTAGATACTGATCCTGATGTCCTCTTGCGCTTTCCTGCTCTTCCTTTCCTTATTTCTCCAAGAATCCAAGTATGCCAGATCCTCCAAGAGTTCTCCAAGGAAACTTTAAGTCTCCAGGAATATGAGAGAGAGATAATATAAGAGAGCTCCACCAAAACCTTTCAAAAGCTTACCCACTGATCCTCATAAGCCTTTTTATCAATGAGGCCTCTATTTTATTCATTTTCCATTATTTTCCTTCAATTTCCTCCTCACATGCAACCTATGACCTTTCACCTTCATTTTCTCCTAATATCCATTATTTTCATAAATAAAATGCCAATTAATGCCTCATGCCTTTCCAAAGCCTT
>APFE031537315.1:0-19051 GCA_000404065.3 Pinus taeda | reverse complement strand
CAACTTTCTTTCGCACAGATTCATCATCTTTACACATGTGCATGATTTCACCTAATCCACGAAAAATGCGTATTTGGTGTTCCCTCCCTTTGACCTTGTTTCCAACATTTTTCAACCATGCACGACGAACATGCCACACACATAATAATATTTTGCACTTGATCGTCGACCTGCAATAACATAATTTTTAGTGAGATTATACATTAACAATATTTTTTATGCGTCTTGTAAAAATAATAAACACATCACCTCAATGCTTCAATTTCAGCAGTAGCATCATCCGTGATGAAGGCAAGAACATGCCAATCTGGTCGCTCTTTGTTTCCGATTGCAAGTAAGGCCAACATCCATTTAGAAAGATCAGCTATAGTGTTGCGTGATGATATCACCCAAGCTATTGGAACCACATTGTGATGTTCGTCGAAAACCATTAAGGTGTAAAGTTGATACTGCATTACAAAAAATATGCATAATTACATTTATATAAGATACATGCATTAATATGAGGTTAAATAAATGAATCGGATTTAGGATAAATATGTACTCACCCCGTACTTATTTGTACTAAAGGTTGAATCCATTGAGATAATATTATTGTGAGAGTATTTCAGCATCATTGAACACATCCACTTTGTTTGTATGCCTATGATAAAAGGGATATTTTCAACAAGATCTTGTTTTTGGTAGAAGAAAAAACTCTCTGGGTTTTCCTTGTACCAGCACTCCACACTCTTTGGATCACTTTGATCTTTAACATACTCTAGCCTTATGATATCATTGTAAATGTTACTTATATCTTTTTTTGTCATGTAGGTATCTCGAAGTATCCCTGTGTATAACTCACCGGATCCATCCTTCACATCAAAGATGAACTTGTCCCATATCATTGTAGCATTAAAACCTCTTTTAACGAAATGTTGGACTGTAGATCGCATATGCCAACTTAAATGTGGTGCATAATTGAATCTCATGGACCTTCCGATTGCATCTATCCCATGACAAATAACATTGGATTCATCAATATGTCTACATGCAGTATATATTATTACAGCATCATCTGGTCTCATCACAAGTCGTCGCACCAAGAAGTGACATTGGCAACCAACTTTAATACTTTCATGTCGATTGCGGGTTGTCTTTGGATCTGATGATGCACTCCTAATTCTCCTTGTCGGCTGTGGACCATATGAACACCAATAACTGTACGTAAAAAAATTACTGCAAATTAGATATAATATTTATGCATATTGAAAAAATTACACATATCTTGAAAAAGCATATAGAGACTCACATACTGTACTCCAAGAATGTTGAGTAATTGGTGACTTTGATATCCTCTATTTTTTTACTTCGGTGATTCTTAAGAAGAAATTGGGTGGGTGCACTTTCATTTGATTCCTCTCCACTTATGAAATCATCAAGTCGACAATATGGAATAACTGCAACTTGGTCCCCCTCAATCTCTGTCCATGCTAAGTCTTCTGCTGAAAATTGTATCATATCTTCCGGGTCTTCAACTTCCAACTCGTTAATCCTCCCCCACTTATTCATTCTTAAAATACCTATACAAATTGCATTGAAAATAATTTAGCTTGAGTAAATAATATGGTCTTGATCAATGCATAGCGTACTAAGCATGGAAGTCTCATTTTTTAGTAAATATTTTATACTTTTCACGTAAACCACTTTGGGATTAAGTAATATTCAGGGGATCTTAGATGACATTGTACGATAACTAAGATCATGAGAAATTGGGTCATTAATAAGCTTAAATATCTCTGACAAATTTAGACTAACCCATGCATGACATATGAATTCTTTTTGGAGGTGGGGTCACCATGTTATTGTCGAGGGGCAACTTGTGATGAGTCGCTGCGCTGGAATTGGTCAATGGGAACTGCCCAACACTGACACATAAGATGGTGCGTTAATGGGTCGCTTCAAATAGGGATGAAAGGGAGAGACATAAAACCTGTCCCCAACAAACCCCCAATATCGAGAGTAATAAGCTTGAAGATTACCAATGCTAGGGAATTCCAAGGTTAATAACAAATGAACAAAACAAGGCTCTGATACTGGGGTTGACCTTGGGGTACATATTGAAGCTGGGGTTGACCTTGAGGAATGTATTGTACCACAGGTATATACTGTCCTTGAGGTTGCCCCCCAGACGCAATTTGTGTCTTCACCCCGAATTCTACGGGATGTCCTCAACAATTCGGCCACAGAAACAATCTCAGGAGACTGGCCCCGAAGTCTGCGGGACTGTCTCGGTAATTCCGCCACAGTTAAAGAATTTTAACTACTGTACACGCAAACAAAGTAAAATCTCAAAGCAAACTTCCTAAAGTCTCTAAAGAACCAAATAAATTTGAAGCACACGCCTAAAGAATCTAGGGCATCAAACCAAGCACAAATAGTAGCCTTCCGGACCGAAAGCGCTAGTTGGAGATGAAACCCAACATCGCCGGATTCAGTACAGAAGTGGCGGGTGGAACAGTTACCCCGGCAACCTGCTTAATGAATAGACCGGCACAAGTTCCTCCACTTTAACCATCTCGAGTGAAGTGAACCCCCTGGAAAATCCAAGTGAGTCTAGCCGACGTCTGCTCTAGGTACAGTGGGATCTTCCCTCCACCGTCACCTCGGTAGAATCCTAAAGATTATGGTCACTAAGGTTACCAACAGCAACAAGTATACCTGGGGGAACAGTCTACACTCCGACAGCACGCAAGGGCAGAGTATCAAGCTCAATCCCCTTGTCGGCTCCTTGACAATAATCCAAGGTTTACCGACAAGTGACCCCTGGCTCCTCGACAATGGTTAATCCGAGGTTTACCGTTTGTAATACGTGCGTGTCTGGCGTCGTTCCCAACGAGGGAGGATTGATCCCCTCACTGGTTCTGACACGAGCTCGTGCTTCTCCTTTAAGAGGAGCTTTCCCAGAGTATAAATGAAACAGCTGGATTTAATCTATCACAAGATAAGCTACTTGTTTGGTTTTGTTGTCTTGGAGAGTTTACTACTCTCCTACTCCAAGGCACTAGCCTGATCTATATTGGTGTTTCAGAGCCCTAGTAAATAAAAAGTTACTAAGTTGATTTTACTTTAAGCGTTAATTTTATGGCTTTCTTAAGACAAAAGGTAGTGGAGATGAAACTAGTGGTGTGTAGACTCGACTCTCAACCACTACAAATATGCACCTAAGATGATTTACACTACTTTTCTTTTTCAATGAATCTCCTAGCTAAGAGAGTTGGAAGAATGCAAATTTTATAGAAAACAACTTTCTTAACAAAGACAATCAAAGAAACAATTTTCTTTATCTTTTCAAAACATGCAACTCATGACCACTAATTATTCACGAAATTTCCTTTTTCTTCAAAAGACTACAAATGCTACCAAAGCAAACTTTGTAAGAATTTTTGTATTTTTCCTATATTAATCAAGCATGTAAAACTATTTATCAAAAATCAAATTTAACAAATCTAAGGCAATCAAATCAAAATCACTCAAAATTAAAACTAAAGGCAAAATTTATACCTTTACCATAAATTCAGTTAAATTAAATGACATCTTAAGCAATAACACAAGGCCATGTGCAAGAAAATTAAAGTAGAGTATGAAGAAGTATCAGAGTACTTTGTAAAATAAATGTAGAGATAAAAAACTATACTAATTATATGTTATTAGTCAATCTGAACTGCATTATCTAATATTTTTTCTCAAAACTTTGGAAATGAGTGGATATTTATTGTAGGAATGTAGCTTGAATATGATATAGATTTAATACATTAAATTTTTTATGATACATTCCATTAAATAAATTCAATAATCTAAAATTATAATTATCTCAATTTCACACAGTGAATTAAAAAATCTTAAAAAACAAAAAATCTGATTAAAAAAAAAAAAAAATTGCATCAAAAAAATTATGATGCATTCCATTAAATAAACTTAACAAATTAAAATTATAATTATCTCAGTTTCACACACTGAATAAAAAAATCTTAAAAAAATATATAAAAATAACAGCATTAAACTACATTTCATGTTAAAATTTATAATGAATTATATAAATATCATTAAACTCATCATAAAATTTAGGTAAAGAATTAAAAAATTAAAAAAAGAAACAACTCGTAAAATTTAATAATTTTAATAATTACCTTTTTAATTTTGGACAATCTTTTACACTATTTAACGAAGGAGGAATTGCACACTATGAATCGTTAGTATCCTATCCACGTTGGGGAGGGAAAAAAAAAAAATCCCAAATTTCTACCACTGTTCTATTCATTGGTCGTACTGATGGGGATGAAAAAAAATGAGTCTAATCCTTTTCCAATATAATAATATGTATAGTACTCAAAACTGTCAATGTAAAAAGTGTATGTATGTATTTGGGGTAATACATTGAAAAACTGAAGGCACTATTCTTTCTCTTGTACATTTCACTTGATTTGTCTGTAGATCTTCCAGTGTACCATCCACCATAGTTGTAACTTTTAGTGCCAATAGTAACCCAAAAATGTCTTTGCACCATCCACACTAGGGAAATAAGGTGGTTCAAAATATATATGACGTAGGGCATCACAAGCACCTAGATATGATGGACCCTTCATTTCAGTGCTACCCATGGTTGTTACTACCAGCTGCTGATATGAGAAGAAAAACCTTTTCACCACGGCTTCTATTGCCTGGAAGGCCAACAGAACACGTATTGTTGCAACATTGTAAGCACCTGAAGTGTTATGTGAGCGCAGTCCA
Source organism: Pinus taeda (assembly GCA_000404065.3). NCBI lineage: Eukaryota > Viridiplantae > Streptophyta > Pinopsida > Pinales > Pinaceae > Pinus > Pinus taeda. The sequence continues at coordinate 14,281 of APFE031537315.1, read as the reverse complement.
TGTGAATGAAACAAATGCATAAGTGCCTCTTGGAGCCTTGGTCCACCCTTTGGATCAGCCTCAACACCGATGACTTTGGGCATCAGATGCCTTAGTTCAACACCGATGGGGGCAAACTGAAGGCGATATGCACCTGCAAGCGTACTAGTGCTGCTAATTTCCAACTGGTGTTTAAGGCAAAGGAAATCATCTGGGTCCATCACTAGAAGCAAATTCAAAATTTCTGTGAGCATGTTCCACATCCTTTCAACCATCCAACAGTCTGTGGATGCGCCTACGAAATCCCCAGAGTCTATTCTTTCATATACTCTCTGCAACAATTCTTGGCCTACAAATACCCACGCCTCAAAGATCTGGAGGACATTGCAAAGTTTGGCATCTTCTAGATTATGGAACTGTTTATGTTGTTTTAAAGAGTGCAAATATCTTGGCTTGCAGATTCTATCATATTCAAGAAGAGGCTTACCTGACATATTTGGTTCCCCCAGACCTAAAGTGAAGGGAGTCCTCTGCATATGGCCTTCAATGCCAAGCCATATTCTAGAAACCATAGCTTCAGCGCTTTTCCATGTACCCAAACGAGGAAGTAAGCTCTCTTCACTTGTTCTGCTAACGACAGGTAAAGCACCAGGTCTCTGCCATAACTCATGGAAAACTTTCCATGAGAGAACACCACTACTTACTGACAACTGAAGAGTGGGAACCTGCTTGTCATTTTCACAAATCATTGAAATCAACTCAATCTAGGAACTAATTAATGATTCAAGCCTTCTCTTCCATTCCTCTTTGTCAATGTAAGTCCTTGTGTCACAGAGGACAGAAGAAACAAACTGAAAAGTAATCTCCAATGACTGTAAGGCAGCCTTTACCAACCCCTCTCTAGACCAACCAGGCCATTCCTTGAATTTCCACATGGCACTGAGCTCGGGGAGATGCACATACTGCTCATAACCCGCACACTCCATGGGGGAAGGCTCTATGGATTCTTCAACAAAGGAAAAATAGGATGCCATTTTTTTACAGGACATATTTTTTCCCTACAAACATAACGAGGAGAGTAAAGACACTAATGCTCTCCATATACCATAATCTAAAAAGAACAACATAATAATAGAATAAACACTAAAATACATTTTAAACACTAAAATTTTGAAAACTGGAATAGAATAAAATGTTCTTAAATCCTTGATATATTTAAAAAGCCATAATATATCAAAAAGCTATATATAATACGTTACTGGACAAAGAACATATCTATTTGTTGCAACTCAACCTTTTATGTAGATGATAAAAGCTCAACACATAAATAATGAAAAGAGTTAAATAATGTCAACACATAAATATATATTTTTCCAGTTAACAAAATGAATAGATATAAGCTAAATATACGGTGGTTGGTCTGTTGGCACTTAAATTCTGAGCACATTACTGTTTATGTAATATAAATAAATCAAACTATTTTTAACTTTCACCATTTTTATTTATCTAAAACTAAAATGCATCGATATTTTTTTTTTTCTTAATGAATCTGTACCTTTTCTTAGTTTACACTAACCCGTAAACTAACCTCAAAGAACTTGAAAATTTTAATGCTATCGGATCGCACTGATGTATTCTTTTAATGCAACAAGGTCCTTATTGTATAGTCTATTTGGGTCTAGACTTATTTATGAGTCTATCGAGTTATTAATTCTATGTATAATGCTAAGCAGATAGAAATGCTTTTTTTTTGGGTGTGTTTTGTTCTTAGGTAAAGGTAAAATACTTTTGAGGGGTTAAATCTATTTTAAAATACTTTCGGTAATTCAAACACTGTATTTACAAAAATAAAATTTTTGAGATTTTTACCCAAATCCAAAATTCACTATAATAATAACATGTTTAGATCTTTGTGGGATATACTCCAGACAATCGAAAGGTGAAAACAGAAATAAATTTTAGATTCCATGGATTAGTTCTGTTTTGTGATTAAATTTCTTGTGAAATTATATTTTTAAGAGTATTGAGTTGATTTTGAAAATGGACAGCTTCCGTCTCAACACCAGCTATTGTTTGCATCTCGTTGGGTTCAATTTTATTAGTATGTATGATCATTATAGCTCTCTATTGAAAGGAGATCATCTAAAGTTAAAAGGCAAAGCACCACATTTTTTCATTCGATTTATTGAAAAAATGTTAGAGCAATTGAGAATATGCTGCATTTCAAGGCCATCGCCAAAGTATTCCTAAAACACCTATTACTCGATAACAGGCATTATACAGACACTAAAAATGCTGTTTTGGTCATAGAACGCTTTCAGAATCCGTGCCTACAATGAAATGCATTCGTTCCATTCCAAAGTACCCATCATTCCCACATATATGATGCTGAGAAAATTGTTTCCTAGTCACATTATAGAGTATAGGAAGTTTACTGCTGTTTTGGTTTTAGAACACCTTCAGAATATGTGCCTAAAATGAAATGCATTCGTTCCATTCCAAAGCACCCAACATTCCCACATGCATGCTGAGAGAATTGTTTCTTAGTCACATTATTGAGACGTAATATGCAAGGTAGAAATCGATTTCCAAGCAAATGCCAAGAGAAAAAAGAGTAGGAAGTTTATTCCTCTGTTTCAAAAATTGATCCATGTGAAATCAACATTGTCTTACAAATTGTCAAACAAAAAATTAGATGAGGATCCCTGTTGAGCATCAAAGTCCCTGCCTACACGCACTTTTAGTTTTTAATCATATTTTCTTAATTCGCGTTATAAATTTTCTGACATTACTCTCGAAATGCAGGTGGAATTTTGACATGCCTAAGATTCTTGACGGTTCTGTAAAGATTTTATCTGATGCAAGCCTTGGGATGGCCATGTTTAGTCTAGGTGATTTACTTTCATACCACGGCCTAATCACTCTATCTTGTTTTTTTTCAATATAATAGATAAACTTTTTGTCCATCATTAGCAGCCCTGAACCAAGAATACATTTAGTGGCTAGTATTCAGTTGACATGTTCTAGTTATTTTCCTTCCCAAAAAAATGATCATTCGGTTGATATGTTCTTGACATTTTCCTCTCTGAAAAACTTAAGAATTGCTAAGGCTACAAATTGCAGGTATTTTATTTAAAAAATAACATGGTACAAAATATTGAAAAAGCATTTCATGCATGTCTATCATTCTTATAGATATTCTTGTCATAATAGGCAATCAAGGTCTCTTTGTATACCCCTGCAGTCAATAAGAATAGGTAAACTCGTTACAAGGTTCCATTACCATCTCATCTTTCACTAAACAGTTTATAACCTCTAGATATCTTATCTTGCATAAATAGAGACTGACCATTAAACCCAATTCCAGAACTTATTGCAGGCACTGGCAAATGGTGATAAGGACTATAGAAATAACGTTAGGAGTGAAACTGTGTTTGTAGCTTGTGGAAATTCTGCGGCTTGTGAGTTTCTCTTGATCAATACATGCAAAGCTTATTGCAAATAAATCACACAACTTTTTGGATGACAGGTTTATTCATGGCTCTTCAACCTCGACTTATAGCATGTGGAAAAACAAATGCAATCTTTGGAATGGTTCTTCGTTTTCTTACTGGACCGGTAGTTATGGCAGTTGCTTCAATTGCAGCTAATCTTCGAGGCCGCATTTTGCATATTATTGCAATCATAATGGAAAACTATGAAAAATCCGAATTAATTTGTGGTTTTAAAGATTGATACGCAGGTTAGACCCGCAACCAATGAATGGTTCGTCATGATCAACGGATTCTCCAACGATCGGGTTCAAAGCTTGATCTCTGGAGATTGAGGTCGAATACAGTTTATAAATGCGTTGTTTGAACTACAGTCAAGATTTGAGCAGTGCTAACCTCGATAACCAGGTGCTCTAGGTCCGTGGCCTCCGTTCGCCGAATTGAACTGCAGATTCTCCTGTTCGCCGAATTGAAATGGCCATACTGTTCTCTCTGTAGATAAGAGCCAGGCCGGAGGAGGTTGGTGAGGGTGCATTAATCCTAGTCTGAACCACGTGCTATGGATTGGATTCGGCGGATCTGCCACGGACCATTCATCGGCGGCGCCATACTTCATCGCCATACTACTTCAATTGTGATTTGACGAGAACTGTAAGGTGGCGGCGGGCAGGGTCGCTGGGAGGAATTCGCTGGGCAGCCTGGAGGAATTCGCTGGGCGGCCGGAAAAGTAACTTCCATGCTGTCGCCGGCCTCTGACAGAGGTACCTCCATAGCATTAACTTTGCTATGGAGGTGGAAATAGGATTTGCCAACAATAGAGGCCGATCCAGTACTCGATTGAAGGTATTGTGATCTGCCGTCTTCGGTATGAGTATGCATGATTAGTTTTCCCGGAGATTTAACTCGGAGCACTTCTGCATTGCATTGAAATATTGGTCAACTCTATTTTCAAACATTTGGAGATCATCGTTGAGAAAGCCATAGATCCTATTTACTGAGAGATTGTTTGGCACAGCTCTCCATGATGGATTCCTAGGAAGCGTAGCCAAATGCAGTAGGTACAATTTTACAATAACTTGCCTTAATTATTAGTTTTTAAATATGACATTGTTACAGGCACAGCTCTCCATGATAGATTCCTAGCAAAGCGTAGCGAAATGCAGTTGGTCTGCAATTTACAATAACTTGCTGTAATTATTGGTTTTTAACCGTAATTATTAGTTTTTAATACAACGTATTAGACGAGAATATTTTGGGATAAATAATTTTATGTTTTTTTATTTTATTTTATTTTCAGTGAGTCAAAATGTTACATATTACATCTCCACTATATTTGTTAGAAAGTGCCTTTACAATTATTGTCATTGTAGATTTAATGTCAATTTATCTCCATAATTTTGTTGGTTGGAACGAGGCTACAAGTTATTATAACACAGTTGGCTTTACAAATTTAAGGGAGGCATGTTGTAGTTAAAGGAACCCCAACTGTGCAGTGAACAAATAAACTGTTTTGGTTCAATGGCCCTCAACTTATCCTTTTCTTCATCCATTACACTTTTCCAGGTATCAAAATGATTTTCATTCTAAATTCCAATTAAAAAATTGTATTTCTAAATCCTATTCAGCGAGTATTTATGGGAATACCAATTTCTTAATGGTTAACTTATGTTACGCATAATGCTTTCCAGCTTGGTTTCTTCTTGTGGATATGAGTGAGCACTATGTTCATTCAATGAAGGATAAATTATTGTTTATAGAGCCATAAGATTTACTATGGTAATGATGGGAAAATTTGCAGTCTCACTTACCCAACAATCAAAACACATTTAAAAGAAAAAATAAAATTAAAAAATATTTCGGGAGAATAATGTAACGACCAAAACACTCCAAGGGCCATCATATGATCATTGAGCATCATATTATTCGTTGTTTCAGGCCATCATCCTTGAGCATCATATTATTCTCTCTTTCATCATACTCGTATACATGCTATGCATTACACTGCAAACCAACTAGCAATATTATAGAGCTAGCATATTAAGGGAAAAACATATGTATGAATTTGGAGAGAAACCAGTTGTGTCAATGAGTAAGAAGATGCAAGTGCTATCCAACGTTATGCACACCATTTCCAACATCTAACATGATGGTCTTATTGAATTCCTTTGTTCAGTTCTAATAAATTTGTTTCCATTATAATATACCCCAACTCTTTGAGGTGATAACTGCCCACTAAAACTTTCAATGCCAACGTATGAAGCTGGGGCCTTTCACACCATAGTAAACGAAAAAAAGAATAAAGGGAAATAAAGGGAGTATTCCATGCAAGAAGGAAGACTATTTATATAAAAAAGATATTTTTTCCCATAAAGCAAAGCAAACTATAAATTAATATAATTAAATAAATTAAATAGTTAATTAATGTTTATAGTCTTAAATGAAATTATATCTTCTTATAATAAAATAAATTGCATTTTATTTTATTTTAAATTTTATTTAATTCTATTTTTTTTAAGTGATGTTCCTTCTCACTCTAATTTTAACTGTTTTCTTATTTTTCTAATCTTACTTTTGAATTATTAACTTTTCTCCTATTTTTTAATTCTTACTTTAAAATTACTATGGTTTTAAACATCAATAATAATGAGAAATATATGTATTTGAAATAAAATAATAATAAAATAATTAACTATTAAAATTACATTCAACCTCTTGATATACAAAAATAAAAACTATCGTCTATTCGATCTTACCAATCCACATATATCTTTTTTTAATTAATCTATATGCCACCTCTTTAAATTAAAAATTCTTAATTCTGATTAAAATATGTAATAAATATTTAGTATTTCATTTTTTTATTTATTTATTTTTTTTTTAAAACCATTATTACAAATTTTATATGATTTGGTTATATAAACATTAAAATCATTGTCAAATTACATAATGAATAATGAGTTGTTGTATATAAGTTTTTAAACATTTATAACTTTTGCTAACATTTTGATGAAGCAAAATTATTAAATATGCAAAATCTTTTCAGGAAACCTATTGCAAACAAATGCACATAAAAATTTTTCTATTGTTTACACAGTTATGCCCTTACATAAAAATTCTTCTATTGTTTACACAGTTATGCCCTTATGACTCTACTCTTATGATTCTCTAATTTTAGTAGTTGTTAGGATAGAGGGTTTAGATATACTTCAAAAGTAAATATAACCTTTTTTCTTTTAGATTTAATTAAAAATGTTATAAAATTAAATTAAAATAAAGTATTTCTAAAATATTTTGATTTAGAAATAAATTATGATTTTTGGAGATGTGGTGTTGACAAGCCATCGTATTGACCCATGGTATTGTAATAGAATAATTAAAATCCTAGATCCATAACATAATAATCAAAAGCCTACATACTCAAATTTTGGTTTTATAAATAAATAAATTTATGAATCGACTTCTTTTTAAATATTAGACTCATTTAAAAATGATTAGAGATATCGGTCATACTAGTCACACTTACACTTACATTCACCAAACCAGCAATCAAATAATATATATATGAACAAAACATTAAAATATAAAACCTTAACATAAAAATCTCTAATATATCATATAAAAACTAAAGAAAAATATTCAAGAAAATTGATTCAAACATAATTTTAAAAAACATAATAAAATTCTAAATTTTTGGCATAATGTTAAACATAATATTATTTACTCAATTTAATTCAATAAAAGTGATTTCACATAATTCTAAAAAAATAATAAGTTTTTAACATAATGCTAAACCTAATATTATATTTAACTCAATTTGATTTAGTAAAAATCATTTCACACCTTTAAAAGTCATTTCACACTTGTAAATTATACTACGCATATTGATGTTTCCATCTCTTCCTGTGTTTGTCTTTGTTATATACTTTCTTATATTAGGTTTTCCTTACATGTTTTATATAAATATAATATGCTTCATATTATAGAATACGGTGTAACTAATACAAGAAATATTAGTATTATTCCGTTAATTTATATATAATAGAAATGTATTAAAAATATATATAATTTTAAATATAATATTATATTTATATGTCATACATTTATTTACACTGGGATATTCCAGGTCTTCAAGTAATCTTAGAATAGTACTGTCACATCATCCTCAATTTGATTCATTAAAAGTCATTTCACACTATAAATTTAACTACGTAGCGTTTACCTTTCAATTTGCTTGTATTGACTAGAAGCAACTATGAGTTTATGCCAATCTTCTTGCTGCTCATGTTTCTACATCAAAATGAGAAATCAATCCATGCTAGTTGAAATAATTGTTTGCAGATTCCATGAATCATGAAAATGAGGAATGGCCATAAATTTATGTTGACCAGAAAGGATTAAGTTGGATTTTTTTCTTTTAACTCTATTTAATATTTATAGAGAACCTAGGAAAACTTTTGTAGGGGCACTGGGATTAGTTCAAACAGTTGCGAGATGTCTGAGCTACACCTTCCCAATAGTCGTAAATGGAAAATAAAATAGTTTTATGTTATACAAAGACGACTGTAGGGAAATAAGATTCTTTCTTATTCACAAGAGCGTTTACAACTCCAGTAAAAGCAATATATAGTATGCTATAATGTAAAAGTGGACACTCTCACTGTCCATATAAGACTGAAATAGGAGCAGTTCTAACAAAAAAAAATAGTTATAATAAGCAATCTAGACATCCTACTATGAATCAAATATTAAGCGTTATTGAAGAAGATTAAAAAAAAAAGAAATTAGAAATAAAATTTAACAAAGAACCATTGGGCTATCATAGTTTATAAATAATGCATTGGGGGCATCATCGACTCCCTGAGACACTTCCTGAGACCACATAAAAACTAGAGAAGCCATTGTCATGACTCCGGTAGAGAGCCATAGTAAAACCTGAGTCGTTTGGGGAGAATGGAGTTATGGCATAAAACCCAGAGAAGCCATTGTCATGACCCCAACAGAGAGCCATAGAAAAACTTGAGTCGTTTAGGGAGGATGGAGTTCCCAAAAAGGGTTCACCAACCAGTGCTCCCAAGGAAACCAATGTGGCGAGGAATAGGCTTGCAACGTCTGACCAAGAGCTTATGTGTAGCAGTGGCTTCATCCTCTCCACAGATGTGACTTATCATGGTAAGTAATTGTAACTAACAATACCAAATCTATCACTTAACCGAATTGTATCTGAAAATGTTAGTTTCAATCGGATGGTTGACGTTGTTTCAATCTTCTAACATGAAAATCAAGGGTTCAAAATATTACATGTGGCATAGGAGGGAATTCATTTCAAAAGGGAAGGCCTTACCAAGTAAAAATTTATATATGAGTTAAACATACATATATTTAAAAATATATAATTAGATTTTATTAAAATAATATAGGCCACTACTCAATACTACATGTCCAGAAAATGATAATTCACTTGTTCAAAAACTACATGTCCAAAACACAATAACTCACTTGTTCATATGACTCGGGAAACTTTAAAATTTTAAGGATGAAAATTTGTCTTTAAGTTTAGAAATCTTAGCAAATATTACTAGTCCCCAAATTGAAAATAATAAAATGTTTATTGATATCTTTGTAAAAGCATGAAACTTTATAATATTTTTATATATAGTCTTTATACAATTTTGACAATTTTTAAGGTAAAAGGAATTTTATACTAAAATATTTGGGTGAATCATCTTTAGAAAAAAATGGAAACTAGTGAATTTTTTTTGGACAAACCATGGAAAATTAGCCCACTTGCCAATGTTAGCCCCTAAAATTTTCCATGCATATGACATTTTTTAAAGACCATAACTACATTTGAAATAATTGAATTGTGGCTACTATTTAAAGTATTTTAGAATATTCTATATATTTTATAGGTGTATATATATGAACTTTAAATGAAATGAGGTTTGTTGATTTTTTTTAATTGAGGGCCTAGATTGACTGATTCTCAAGGAATATGCTTAATTCTTATCAATGGTTGTAGTGTATGAGAGAGTTTGTTATGTTGCATTGAATTTTAATAAATTTAAAAAATTAGTTTCACTCTGTGCCCACTAATTTCCTAGATATTTGGGATTATTCCAATTCGAATAAGTTCCTCCATGATAAGTTCATCACTATTATTTAGAACATTCATTTATATATATGAAATTTTTATTTAGCAAAATGGTCCATTACTTTTAATAAAATAAAAAAAATAGATTTGTGCCATGTGGCTCCCCACCCACCAATTTCCTAGAGAACTGAGATTATTTCAATTCTAATAAGTTCCTCATTATTATTTGTAACATTCATTTGTATAAGCAAATATATGAAAATATATTTTCCAAAGTCTTCACTATGGTGCAAATAAATTCCAATCTTGTGTACTCCAATCTTCTACTCAGACTGGAACAATCATTTGTATAAGCAAATATATGAAAATATATTTTCCAAAGTCTTCACTATGGTGCAAATAAATTCCAATCTTGTGTACTCCAATCTTCTACTTAGACTGGAAGAATGTGGGCTAGAAGTTGTGAATGCTACATCTTCTTTGATTAATAACAAATTATTCTATGCCATCCATAACAAAGTATTTTCCTATAATCATGGAAACAACTTACTTCCCTTTAACATTATCTCCCTCAATGCCTTGGAAGATCAGATTGTGTACTCCAATCTTCTGCTCATGCTGGAAGAATGTGGGCTACAAGTGATAAATGCTATGTCTTCTTTGGTTAATAACAATTTTTTCCATGCCATATATAACAAGCTCTCTCTGCCTTAACATTATATGAATACTTTAACATTATTTGAATATACATATATTTGTATGTTACCACAAATATCTGACAAATTTAATGTGGATAAATTTAGTTATTGAGTGTGGTTTAGATGTTAATGATTTGAAGGAGTTCTCTATGGAAGATTTCTTTACTTTTCAAATACAACTTATAAAAATGTCCTAGGTATAAACTTGAGTTGTCCTAGGCTTTTAGTGTGGGATTAGGGTAGAATTAGGTAAAGTAGCATGAATGAATTTGTGCTCTAAAATTAATTAGCAATCATTCAATAACAAATTTTAAAATTTCAACCTGATTTTATTAGTTTTTTCTTTAAAGATCAATATTGATCTGTTTTAATCATAAATCTAAGAAGTGTTTGGAGTGATATAATTTATTCTTGTGTAATTTTTGTTTTTAAATGAAAAATTTGAAAAAAATGTTTGCATCTCAAAAATAAAATTGGGAAAAAAATATAGCCCAAATATAAAATAGTAATATTACTTGAAATGCTTAAAAATATTTTAACTATGAAAATTTATTTATTTTTATTGTACATATTGGTTGAAATTAAAATATTTGACTTAATATGACATTGAAATATTTTTTACTTATAAAATACATTGTTTATATTAATAAATTACGTGATAAGTTTTTCCATAATTAATAAAATATGAAATTTAAAAATTATAATTGATGTTTCGAATAACATTAAATAATTAATATATGTATTTTGCATTGTGTTAGTATTAATTTAATTAAAAAAAAAACTATTAAATTATAAATAACATTCAATTAATTTTAAACATGATTAAATAAACATAAGCTTAATTTTACTTTTTTAATTTTTCATTCTAATGGTTCATATTAAAATAAACCAAAATTGTATTTAATTAATTTACACTACGATCTCCCATCTCCCTATGTTAAAAAAATAATTAATTTTAGTTTAATAATTAATTTTATCAAATAAAGACAGATTCTTATTCAATCATAATGATTATTGAATAACAACTAACTAAGGTATTCAAAATGAATAAATAAAATTATCTCATCTAAAATGAGATGCCCATTCCCCTTCGCACTTCTGCAAAGCCTTTGGATTCTCGTCCATTTAACTATTTTTTAATCAATCAAAACAGTTTAAAGTTTTACTCCAAACCCTTAAAAGACATTTATACTTCAACTTCATTTCATATATTTCTTTATACATTTTTATATGCATTTTCATTTGCATTATTGTCAATTTATCGCTCTCCACTCACTCTTCCGATATGTTTCCTCAATTGGCACAATCATCAGAAATATTAAAAGTAGAGAAAAGTAGTAAGTATGAATGGTTAGATAAGAAATGGAGCTTATCCAACATATGATTGCGATCGAAGATTATTTGGCTGCAGGCACACCTATAAAGGGCAGCACTTTGGGAACTATTATTTGAATGTACGGCATGCAAGGTGAAGAGAGAGAAGTGGAGCGCAATTAAAGTGCAACGAATTATTTTTGGAAAGTATAGAGATAGAGAAATGGGAGTATGAGGGAGATCCAGTGCCTGCCATGCGTATCGTCGACAGTCCTGCCGGCTTCAACTTGTGCACGCGAGGCGACAGTGAGTGGAGAAATTGCATCGTCCATAACCCTAAATAATTCTATTTTTGGTATAAGTACTTCTCGGTACTGGTGTCTAAAGCGTCGCTAGTAGCTACAGCACTTAATTTTAATATGGCGTATTGTCCTCTCGGTGCTACGGTTGACCAGGGCTGTCTACTAATGTCTGCCTTTTAGACGGCCGTAGATGGATACTATCAACAAATAATATTGTTTATAATGCGATTTTTTGGAGATTTCGGTGAAGGTCGAAGAAATTGAGGTTAAATCTTGATTTGTTGTAATTAAAATGGTTTTTTAACTGCATATTTGGATTCAGCACTCTGAAAAGCCCCTGGAACGCTTTGATTGTGCAAAAACTAGCTATCAAACTTGTGATTCCAATAAATTGCTGCCGGATTTTGACGAGAAAAACCCACCGGAAAAACTTTCAAAAAATCTCATTATAGACAACTGCATACTTTATTCATAGTCCCAACCCTAACCTTTTCTGGCAATACTATCTAGTAGAGCGTAATTTGTATGCAACCCCTCTTCCATGAAGATATGCACCCACGAAGCAAACTCCTGGCTCAGATGGATCTCGGGGTAAGGTTACGCCTCGCTCTACCTGTGCAAGAAAGAAAAGAAGGTCAGTAAAAGCAAAGAGTGCTTTAGTATGATGTTGGCTCTTGAGTGGAAGGTATAGGAGCAAAGGCAGATAGATCGTTAAGAGAGGGGAACGAAGAAACGCTGGCTCCGTAGTTTTCCTGGGTCCGAACCCCTAATTACCTTATTTAATTGATATCTATATACGTGTGGCAGTGTGCTCGGTACAGCGAGTAGGTGCTTAACCTAGGGATAGGTTATAAAATAACACACAGAGGTGCTTAGCCACGGGTCAGGCACAGAGAGGTGCTTACTGGTAGGTGCTTGTGGCATCATATATAGTAGGCCCCATTTAACCTTTATATCCGGGCTTAAGCCTGTTCCAGATTCAGTTCCCGGCGAAAGCATGTGGGGAAAATTCTTTAAAATATATTTTTTGATTATATAAACAAATTTTTGTAAAATTAAAATTTATTAAAATAAATAGGATGCGAGAGTTTGTTACAAAACAATACTTTCGTGGCAATATATCTTCCTTAAAAAGTTTTCATAGAGCATTCAATCACTATTGCTAAAGATTATATCGACGTAATGTTTTGTTTCAAGATTTTTGTGCACAATTTAATCGTCAAGACATTCCTGAGGTTGATGACCGTGCTGAAGATGTTTGTGAGAGTGCTGAAGATGTTTGTGGAGCTCTAGTACAAGAAAACATCTACTTACATCAAGAAGCATCACCCAATGAGTAAGAAAGAGAAGAAAGAAACATCATCGAGTTGACCCTTAGAGATCTTATTCAGTCGATTCTAATGTTTCTCTTTATGATTTATATGACTATGATGGAGAGTCAAGTCATGCAGAGTCACCACAATCCCAGACATGGGAAGCTGCACAAGAAGAAGAAGCCTACCAGGAGATTAATAAAGTGGCTCCAATTTAAAATGCACACCCTTCACCTAGAAAACAGGATCAGGCAGAAATTCAGAAGGAATTGTTTACCAGCAAGTGGGGAGAGAGCTCCCAACAAGTAGTTTTCCAACAAGTTTTACAAGAAAAGCCCAAATTTGAAGTATAAATTTTGTAAAATAAATATATTCATTATACACATTACATAATTCAGAGTTATTACTTTAACATTTTTTTATCTAATTTATAACAAAATTGACTGTTTATAACTAAATTAGTTCAGAGTCGATGAATTTGTACTTTTGGAATAAGAAGAGAGTTAATTAAACTGTAGTTTCGGAATATCTCACTTCAAAAGCATCCCCTACTGCTGAAAACGAATTTATATCAATGTACAACTCTCTTGTTTACAACTAGATCGCAAATTCACCTAATCTCTTTCACATTAATTACACCAAAAGTGTCCTTTCCAAAGCTGTTCACTGCCAACAATGGTCGACCTTTTTGTTTTCAACTTTACCGGTGTCACTACTACTTTTCTTTTCCACCATTGACTTGTCAAACAGCTGTCAAGCCACGCTGCGAAAACCGGCTTCGAGCGAAGTCATGGCTTGTGTGCGTCATGAAGATAGTTCTTGGATCCTCGGATTTTTTGTTTAGTGTCGAAAACTCTACTCTGCTAGTTCTCAGATCCTCAGATTTTTTGTTCAGTGCCGAAAACTCTACTCTACAACAGTGTTTGAATTGGATCATTCAGAAATAATGGAACACGGTTATGAATGGATCGGAGATGTCCGTTCCACGCGCAGCAACACAGAGATCCAGTAAAGAACAAACAATTTGTTCTCATTATTATGAGGTTCTTGGAATCCTAGATAAACGCAGCTATTGTTACCAATGGTTTACAAA
>APFE031537313.1:0-35852 GCA_000404065.3 Pinus taeda | reverse complement strand
TATTATGGTGGCCTTGTTTGTGTCATCGGCTGATACCCAAGACTAGAAGCTTGTCCAGTTTTGAGTTCTTATTCTCGGTTCACTAATTGCTTAACCCTAACTAGGGGTGTCTACCCCTCACAAGTGAAATGAGACAAGGGTTAAAGTCCGCGAGGTGTTGGTCATCCGGAGCACACGACATCAGTCCTTTTCCAGCGAGAAACACCACGGTAATCCATGTCCATCCGGAGCACACGACATCAGTCCTTTTCCAGCGAGAAACACCACGGTAATCCATGTCTCTTCTCTTTCTCATGTTCAATCACAGTTATTTTTTTGTTGTTTTGTTTCAAGTTCGTGCTGGTTCTAATACTCAGCTAATTATTACTGCAGGTATTATGGTGGCCTTGTTTGTGTCATCGGCTGATACCCAAGACTAGAAGCTTGTCCAGTTTTGAGTTCTTATTCTCGGTTCACTAATTGCTTAACCCTAACTAGGGGTGTCTACCCCTCACAAGTGAAATGAGACAAGGGTTAAAGTCTGCGAGGTGTTGGTCATCCGGAGCACACGACATCCAGGCCAGAACTCATGGGCGTTTCCGCTCCCCAAGTATGACCAGGCCGTTAGATTTATTTATGCGTTTTAGTCCCAAGTCTGGGCACGGGTTAACAAAACAATTTACTTGTACTTAAGCTTTTGTAGTCCTTTGCGTCGAGGCCACAACTTCTTTATCGATTGCATGTGACTTTTAAAGCCTTTGTTTGTTGTTTCTGATCCTCACTGAATGCATTGTCATATTCAATACACTTTGCAGCCTGCAGACAAGGAGAATAGTTGATGTTCTCCAGACAATCAGAGTGTATTCTAGAAACCTCTACAAGTCCCTATATTAAAATATACCTTTCGTTTACTTACTACATAGATTATTAATAAACTAAAAACAAAATGTCACCATGTACCCTGCCTTCTATGGACTTTATGTATCTTTACACAACAGGTCAGAATATACCCAGATTTCTGTGAGATTTAATTCCAATATCTATCTATAAGTGTTGGCCAACAACTTGCCTTGTCATATTTTTTTGAGGCCCTTAAATATTTACCAGCTTTGAATAATGCATTCCCATCTTGCTTCTTCTTTCCAGCAGCCTCTATCTTCTCACCCGTGCCCATGTCCCATGACTCCTTTTCCTATTTACAAAACCGGATAAGATATATGAGATACAATTGAAAATCTTCAAGATGAAAGAAGCTTCATGATACTGGGATAAGTAGCCATACCTTGATGAACGAAATCAGCTCAATTTCATATATAAGGGTTGAATGTGGTGGCACAACTGCTAGGTCCCTCTGAGTTTGGGTGTCTTTACTCCTCCCTTTTGCATGTGACCTTAGGTTATTCTATGAAAAATTTCAATGCCATTTTTTAATGGTTTTAGGGACCAATATCTCTCGCTTCTGAATCTGCACAATCCCCCAAAAACATCCCTTTACGCAGAGACAGGTTGCACCCCATTTTTAAAGTTCTTATGGGAGGGGGAAATGTTAAAATTTAAAGAACAGAACTGAAATTTATATGGATGGGATCCATACAGAAGGAAGAAAATCATGTGAAAATTAGAAAATCTGAAACTGAACCTCAAAAATGTCATCAGACCAGGAATTATCTTGTCAACCAGAACCCTGCCTCTGGAATTCGCGTCCAATCAGTCTGAAGACTATGCAGAGCTCGTCAACTGCGTTCAACGTCATACAAAGTGTCATGAATCTTCTTGTCATACACATTACACACTGTCACTCTCATTTACATTTTACTTGGACTTAATGTTTGTTTGTGTCTGAAGAGCTCCTACAAAACTACCAAAATGTTTGTACTCTTAGAATTCGAATGCCCACCTCCTCAGACCTGAGTAACCTCTGCAATTTCATCACAAAGATCACTCAATATGACAAAGTGGCAAGTATACCAAACAGCATGACAGTCCTTGATGGTCATTGCTTCTTCAGATTTCCAAACCAAGATGGTGCTTCTAACGAGTTATGTTGAAGTTTCTAACCAGTTATGTTTACAAGTAATTGGCAAAAGAATGTTTTATGACTTGGTTTTTTCTTTCCCTAAGCTATAGCTTCATTCACTTTTTTTCCTAACAATCAATATTTTTCTTAAGCCTTAGCTTCAATCCGGGTGCTTAGCTTCTTTGTTGAAATTACATGTGGCCTATTCTATTTATCTTGCTGATTACTCTGGACCTACCTACTGGTATATGTATTTGGACTTTTTGGAACCATTCTTATATTTGCACTGCAGGGGTAGGTGCTGTTATATATGTGGACTATCGTTTGCTGTGTTCAGGTGGTGGTTGATTTCACTGCTACGTGGTGTGGACCTTGTCAAATCATCAGTCCAGTGTTCGTGGAATTGTCGAAGAAATTCTCAGAAATATTTTTCTTAAAGGTCGATGTGGACGAATTGAGGGTACAGTCATTTAATCGCTACCCTATAAAGTATTGGTTGGAACTTGGATAGATATTTGAAGTAGAATATTTTTGTCTGTGATTTTCTCTTTCCCAAATTTGTTGTTCTCTTTCCTTTGGTAAGAGAATTCCATGACAGGAAGAAGGGAAACGAGGAATGATTATTTAAAACAAATCAGATGTGTTACCTGGCACGTTTGTTTTTAGTATTTCTAGGAGAATTTCATGACAAGTACGTAAATGAAAAATGAATCAGATGAATCAATATAGAGCAGAGTCCAGATTAATGAAAGCTTTTTTGAGTAATGCAGAGTCCAGATTAATGAAAACTTTTCTGACTATTGCAGAGTCGAGATTCATGAAAGCTTTTATGATTTTCCAGGATGTAGCTCAAGAGTGGGACGTATAGGCCATGCCTACATTTATCTTTATTAAGGATGGAAATGCTGTGGATAAGTTCGTGGGTGCCAATAAGGCTGAACTTCAAAGAAAAGTAGCAGCTCTTGCTACACAAGAAACCCTTGTTACTCAAGCCTAGTGCTATTCTGATATGCTATATGTCAATATTCCTTATGAATTAAAACTAAAACTATTACCGGTGTGCATGTACTGCCCATGTTGAAATTGGGAAAATATTATATTGCCCTCTGTAATTACCAACGTATTGTACACATTAGTATTAGCTTTTTACACTAGTCCAGATTAATGAAAGCTTTTCTGAGTAATGCAGAGTCCAGATTAATGAAAACTTTTCTGACTATTGCAGAGTCGAGATTCATGAAAGCTTTTATGATTTTCCAGGATGTAGCTCAAGAGTGGGACGTACAGGCCATGCCTACATTTATCTTTATTAAGGATGGAAATGCTGTGGATAAGTTCGTGGGTGCAAATAAGGCTGAACTTCAAAGAAAAGTAGCAGCTCTTGCTACACAAGAAACCCTTGTTACTCGAGCCTAGTGCTATTCTGATATGCTATATGTCAATATTCCTTATGAATTAAAACTAAAACTATTATCGGTGTGCATGTACTGCCCATGTTGAAATTGGGAAAATATTATATTGCCCTCTGTAATTACCAACGTATTGTACACATTAGTATTAGCTTTTTACACTCGTTATCGATATGGTGTTGAATATGATGAATGAGGATACTTGTTGACAGTGTTATTGCTTTTCTAATTATTACGTGTTTTGGAGTTTTTTTGGCGTTTGTATTCAGCTAAACATTGATAAATCCCTTTTACCACAATCTGATCCTTAACATTGCTTCATTCCATGACAGCTTATTGTCCTTTATTGTTAATGTGATACCAACCATCTTCAGGTGGAAGATATATGCATAACATTCTTCAACAAAATCACCACGCAAACCCATGTCAAAAACTATTCTCTTGTAATTTATAGGCCCCAAAACTCCTCATAGATCAGTGAAACTGTAACTGAATTTGGCAATTCCAATTTAGTAATCCTATCGGCCTCTCTTTGTACCTTTTGGGACAATTGCTAGTTGATATTTCCTCTTCCCATCAAATGACCCTTTTTTGACCTATAATGGATTCATTTAATGTCGTTAATTTAATGTCATTTGACATAGGTTTTACCCTCACTCGATATTGGATATTCGAGGTCCATAGCATTTTTTTTAAGCCTTCCGATTCTGATACCCCGATATTGGGGGTATTCCATATCAAGTATCCTCCATGCCCTTTAAAATGAATAGCTTCACAAAAACCCTGATACATTAATATGACACCTCAACATGCCATCCAAGACCCAATTTCGACATGTCATCGTACACATGGCTATGCTGACATGTCTATTCATAAGTGTCACTCAAATTTTACCCTTTTGGTGATTGTATTGACTTATTTTTGAAGAAACAAGTCATTTAGGTGGCACTACCACGCCACTTTTAATCACGTCATGGTTGTGTCACTTCATTCGATCCATATTGGATATTAGATTTTTTTGTTAAAGCATTATGTTAAAAGGATCATCTAAAATACAATTAGTTTAAGCAAGAAGTCATGATTAGTAAAAAGGTTCTTTGTGCAAAATCATAATTTTTAATGTTAAACTTATGTGGTAAATAGTCAATAAAATGGACATATACGATATCGTTTGGAATTTTTCATTACATGAACATTCTAAGAAATCCTTAATATTTAATATCCTAATATAGAGGTATCATAAAATACAACTTTTCTAGAATTCACACCCGATATACCATATCATTAATTGGCATTAATATTTAATATCCTAATATAGAGGTATCATAAAATACAACTTTTCTAGAATTCACACCCGATATACCATATCATTAATTGGCTTAATCATTTTTAATTAGTAGTTAGTGTTAATAATTTTTTAGACTAACAAGATCCCTTGGTGTGTAAAATACATTAGGATGCCTCCCAGTTTTTTAAACAATTTCATAAATTTGCCGTCGGTTCATTATTTAGATTTAATGTAACTCTAGTTAGTGTTGTATTCTTCACCATCCCCCATTTTAATATATTATAAATATTTTATGAAATTTATTATATAAAATACGTAGTTTTCATTTTTAGAAAAATCTTATAATCAAAGTTTAATACTTAGGTTTTTTAATTAAAACTCCAGTATTAAACTTTGATTATCCCAAAACTCAAATTAAATAGCCCTCAGAACCAAGACTTATTCTTAAGCTTTAAAAAAACCTTAAGTAATAAATAACATGAGTTATTTGATTAAAAATAAATAAAATGGAGTTTTTGATTCCCTAAGGTTGAAATCCTCACAAACTCTGACACTCCGCTATACCCTGCATCGCAAATAATAAAAGTTATTAAAGGCAAAGATTCCCTACTCTACTCCATAATTGTGATTGCGATAAAGCCCATACCTCACGAGATTATAAAATCCAATCCATAAAATCCTGCGTTCGCAGGTTGTCGCAAACGTTTAAAATCTTAAGTCTATACTCTTGTCGAACGCCGATTGCGATATGCGATTAAGCTCGGACTTGACGAGATTATAAAATCCATTCCATAAATCCCTCATGTTCAGAGCTATCACAGTGTCCAAAAGTCCATGCCTTGCTACACACCGCCGATTGCGATATGCGATATAACCCAGCCTGCCGGGATTATAAAATGCAATTAAATTAAATATCGCGTTCGCGCAATCGCAAAACTCCAAGAGTCATGCCTCATTTGAATTGTGATTGTGATATCCTTCCTCATGCCGATTGCGATGTGATGTCATCCTTCACATCATACTCCATGTCATCGCCACGTCACCCGCCATGTCACATGATGACGTCATTCGTGACATCACTGCCACGTCACCTTGGGACCCTGCAATCGCAGGTTTCAAAGGGACAAAACTTATAAAAAATCTTTCTGCCTAGCCGATTTTCATCCCAATTAAGTCATCTGGACCCGGCACGATTTTTAAATGGATATGAATGATTTCACATTTGAGCTTATCGCAACTTTCATAACTCTGCCCGCACCTTTGCCTTTGCTCCGAACACCAATTGCGATATAAAAACCCGACGTGCCTTGATTTAATAAACGACTCAGATCTACCTAGATCAATGATAGATAATGGTTTTAGGCCCCCCTGTGCTCAATTTTAAGTTTCTCATAAGGGGGTCCGAAAAGTGGTTTTCCCATCTAAGCCCTATCTCTACGTGTCACTTCTTCATTATTTCATACTCCCCCCTTCACAAATCACTTACCACTTGGAACCCCCTCCGAAAAGCCACTAAGCCTCCCGCCTATTTTGCGATCTACGATAACACATCATTTGCCACATCATCCTCCACATGGATCTGCCACATCATCTGCCATGTCACCATGACGTCATCCCGCACTTTTCAATCGTAAATTTTAAAAGGACACGATTTATAAACAAGCCATCCACCTTCCCAACATCGAATACGATATGGCTTAAGAAAGCCCCCTTTTGGATTTTGTTTAGAATACTCCAGGCTTTAAAGCGATTTTGAATTGCATTAAAACAATAAAGCTTTGACTTGTCTTATCACATGTATTACTCCGCATTCCTCTCCATGATGGTTGTATTCGGAATTTATTGCAACTCTATGTTTTTCCTGTTTTTATGCAAAAGTGATTTGTTTCAAACAAAACTCGCTTATCAGTTTCATTTATTTCCAACTTATCGATTCTTGTTTTTCTTGTTCAGGTTCATGATAGAGGAAGACAATTGTGCTGATAAATGGCAAATCAGTTCAAACAGGCAGACAAACATCCAGAGAATTCGATGGAACAAACGAAGCTGATGAAGACAACAAATCACTTTTAGAAACTTCTACCAAAAAGCTATTTTCCTTTAAGCGTTGTTGAAGGGATCTGTTTAAATGCCCTCAACGCTCTGCACAATAGATTCAATTGTTTTATGCTATTTAAGCTTACTTGTTGTATCAAATAAAGGTCCAAAATTTTATGAAGAAAGGCTTACCAAAGCTCGCACTAGTGTACTTTCATTATTTTCTCAATAGAACGACTGAAACATTGTTTAGGAATTTTCATAAAGAACTTTGAGAAGTTGCATTACTGTACTCTTGGAATCATCTTTATGCGAAGGAATAAACTGTTGTTATTTCTTTTATGAGCTGAGCAAAATACATTTGGTATTTCTATCTTTGTACCTCTGTTTTGTTCATGAATAAATAATGAATTTATCTTTTTGAGATTTCTTATTACATGTTATTTAAAGAACAATGTTACATGTATTCATTTTTGATCATGTTGCCATTGATATTTTTAAATACATGTTCAACAATTTGCTTTGATATTATGAATGCGATATGAGTTATACACATTATTTTTATTAACTACTTAATCAAAGTAATAATCTTGAAATATTTTCATTTCCATTGGTGTTTGAACAATCTACAATCTATATTGTTATTTATTAAGGAAAATCATTATAGATCGCATCTAGATAAATGTTAAACAATCCCGGGTTATAGAGTAGATTAATGCATATGCTTTTCATTTGATTCATTGTTGCAAATCCATCTATTTCACTCCACTATAATCATTTCACATTCACTCAATCATATTTCATTGGGAAAATGGTCCCATTATCCCCAGTCGGAGCCACTACTTAAACAGAAAAAGGAGTTGTCTTAAGGTCCGGACCGGGTGGTTTTCCCCTTGTGTTGAAGCAACGAATTTCGAGGCCTCAACAATTTTTGGCACTAGAAGGAGGGCATGCAGACTATGAATGGAAAGTAAGTCAAATCCAAAAACAAAAAGCCATTCCAAGAGTCATTCTCCCTCCAAATATCCTACAACTTCCAGATCCCCTCCAAAATCTCCTACTTTTAGATTAGGAGTTGTACAATCTCCTCCCAAGTCTCCTAGAATGCTTTCTGAGGTAATCCCTACAGATTATACTCCAGAATCACCATAAATTATAACTTTGATAAAGAAATTGGAAGACGTCTCCATTTCAGCAGAAAATCCTGAATCATCTCAAGATTCTAAAGGAAGAATAACTTCTATTTTTCAAGGATCTAGTGTTTTAACTTTGTCCCAAAGTGAAAAACTTGGCATCTCGCCATTTGAATTTCCACTTCAATCCCACTGAACGAAAACTGTTACATCAGATTCCCAAACATATACTAGTGAGATTACCTCATTCTCTCATTCACCAACATTTCCATTTCTTCCTTTTTCATTTCCTTTCTCTCTATTGTTCACTTCATCTATTTCCATTTCCTCTACAAAAATGACTAGTGCTACCTCAATCAATACTACCACAACTACCAGTTCTTCTTTCATCACATCCACCTCCCCAATCGTTATAATGGAAGCTAGACCATGGTCCAATCCAGGAGCTGTTCAAATGCCAACACCACTTCATCCTCTACCAAAACATCCTGAAAGATGGCTTCCCAAATTCAATCCTGATGATGGGTTACTGCTGAAGAGCACCTTCATAATTATATGTTGGCCATCAATCTTAATGAGGTAGATGAAAAAGATGTTGTTGTTATATTATTCCTATACACTCTTACAGGATCAGCAGGGTCTTGATACTTTTCATTAGCAACCAATTCTATTACTAGTTGGGATATTTTTGAAGAACAATTTTTGACGAAATTTGGTGATGATCGCTCAACCACATCTCTTATCAATTCCCCTTTCCAATTTAAAAACGAATTCAGCAGAAAAGATAAAAGATTTCAATTCTAGATTTAACAAATTGTTATAAATCCGAGCTACTGCTAGACCTAGTCTCGATGTACAAATTGAATGGTATATTTCACCTCTTCCTTCTAACATAAGAAATTTTGTAGATAGAGCTAATAAAAATACCTTGGTAGAAAACATGAAAGAATTTGTGTCTGTAGAGAAGTTGATAAATGCACTAGAAAAGAAAAAAGTTAAGGAAGATAGAAAATTAAAAAGAGTTACATTTAAGGATGAAGCTAAAAAGAAAACACCTAAAGATCCCTTTGATCTTCAAGGCTTACAAAAAGTCCTTAAAACTTTATCTAACAAGATGGTAGAGATTGAAAAACAGGTAGCTGAATCATCTTCCAAAAAACCTTTTAGATCATTCATAAGAAATCAACCACCTAATCCACATCCTTCAAACACGTTCTCTAATGTAGAAATTGATTATGAAGATGAGGAAGAAGCAACATTTTTGGCTGATGAATCCCAAGATGAACAAATAGATGAGTTAAATGGAATGCAGGATTTTGTTCTTCCTATTTCTGATAATGAAAATGAATATGAAGCATTACCTGTTAGCACAAGAAGTAAAGGCCCAATTTATCCTATACAACCAATTCAAAAACATAAACCTTCAACTTCCACTGCTAAAGATAAAGCTGTTGTTAAAAAATCCACTTCCACTTCTCCCTAAGTAATTCCATCTTCATTCAATTCTCCATCTTCACCTAGAACCTTAGTAGTTTCAGATACTATTAAGTACAATGTAGTTGAGGATATGAAGAAAATAAAAGCAAACATTTCCCTTCATGAACTCACTAAACTCAAACAACAAAATAAATTTTTACTGAAAGAATTGAATGGAATACCTGCTTCTCCTCTTCCTGCTGCTGTGGTATCCAAATCTTCTAACAAAATGGGTAAACCTCCTGGTCATCCATTATTATTTTCCTCTGATGCTATTCTAATAGGTGACAAGTCTAACTTAGATGCTCCTCCTTTTCTTTTGAATTTTGAAATATTTAATAAAAATGTACAGAATTGCTTAGTAGATTCAAAGGCTTCTTCGAATATCATGCAGTATTTAGTTTGTCTGAAATTAAACATGTCACCCTAGAAAACCCTAGTTCACATTATGCAACTCGATAGGACAAAATTCAAAGTGATAGGAGAAATGAATTCAGTTCTTCTTAGATTATTTTGGAATCATAAAGTTTGTCAAATAATTGATATACTTGTTGTTGATATCCTAGATTTCTACAGTTTAATTCTTAGTAGAGATTGGTCAGAAAAAACTACATGATTATTTTGCCATTGATTGGTCTCACTTATGGCTACCATTTAATGGAAAGCTGAATCAAATTAGAATCAACTGAGAAAAACACATGAAAGATTCAGTAACAGATTTCGAAGGTGAAAATGGGGCAGTAACATTTAATAACACATTCTTGGAAACTACTCTACTGAATCATTTCTTGAGAATTTTAAAGCACAAACGTCACCATTTTTGAGTAATTCTGTAACTTTTCAAATTGAAAACTTTTCACAAACAGACTTTTCTAGATGTGTAAATATGCTAGAAAAACCATTAGTTAATTCTTTATTCTAGACATTGTATTTTGATGGGTCGAAATCAAGTGATGGTGCAGGTGTAGGTTGCATATTGATTAATTCTGAAGGTGTGAATACAATGTTGACTTGCATATTGGAATTCAAATGCACAAATAATATTACAGAATATGAAGCATTAGTCCAAGGTATGTATAAAGCAATTATCCTTGACGTTAAATAATTGCAAGTTTATGGATATTCAAAAATTGTATTTAAACAAGTAAGAAACATGATGCATTGTATCTTTACACACTTGAAGCACTATCAGTTTTTGGTCTAGTCTCTCACTTCACATTTTTTATCGTTTAACATTTCTGCTATTCCTAGGATTCAAAATTCCAGCGCTGATCTTCTTGCTAACGTTACATCAAAACTGATCCCATCCGAAGATTATAGTGCCGATAAATTTTCTGTAGAATTAATCTTAGGCCATCCATTCCCAATAATATCACCAATTAGCAGGTATTTAATGATGATGAAGACATTTTAAGCTTCTTAACTTCTGAAAAATCATACGATGACCAAATAATTGATGAAGATGAACACAACAATCAATTAAAACAAAAAATTGAGGATAATATCATACCCAAATCTGTAGTTAAACTTGAGAATCTCTATGATTTAAAAGAGTTACTAATTTAAAACTACAGAGTTCAACTTTGAGATTTGAATTAATAAATCTTGGGACAGATCTTAAACCTCAGAACATCAATTTAGGACTTGGTCTCTCATATGAAGAAAGATTATCCTTCATCAATTTATTAAAGAAATATAAGGATGTCTTTTCTTGGAGTTACGAAGATCTCAAAATGTTTGACACTTCTATCATTCAACATACAATCCCGGCGATATCAAATGATAAACCTGTCCAACAAAAACTAAGGAAAATTCATCTAAACTTAAAAAATCAAATCAAAACAGAATTGAATAAACTCCTTAAGGCTAAAATAATTTTTCCTGTTAGACATTCAAGATGGGTTTCCAACTTGGTACCTGTTAGGAAGAAAAATGGTGATATCCAAATTTGTATAGATTTTAGGAATCTTAATAAGGCCAGTCAAAAGGATAATTTCCCTCTACCCACTATGGAACAAATTTTTCGATCAATTGTTGGTTCTAAACTTATGTCTTTCCTTGATGGTTTCTCTGGATATAATCAAATCATGGTCCACCCAGATGATAGGCTAAAGATTACTTTCAGAACCAAATGGGGAACTTATGCCTACCAAAAAATGCCATTCGGACTAATAAACGCAAGGGCCACTTTCTAATGAGCCATGTCTATAACTTTCAAAAGTATGTTAAACAAAACAATTGTTGTTTACCTAGATGACATTATTGTTTATTCAAAGAATAGAAATAGTCATTTGCAGGAATTAAAACAAGTTTTTGAACGCTGTAGAAAATATGGTATTTCATTAAATCTGAAAAAAAATAAAAAAATCGCTCTTAGTGAAGGGAAAGTTTTAGGATTCGTTGTGTCAAAAAATAGAATTTACATTGACCCTGATAGAATAAAATAAATTTCAGAAATTATGGCTTGGACCATTTTATATTGTTGAACAGATAATCCCATCTACATTTATACTTCAAGATTTATCAGGAAAGAGAGACTCTCTTTCTGTAAATGGTCTCATCTTAAAGAAATTATTTTCTTAATTTATTTTCAAAAAACAAAATTACTTCTATTTATTGGAGTATTAAATGGATGGGATGCTTGATTGTTGTTGGTTAAAAGGTAACCTTGTCGAGGCTATGAACGCCTGCTGGCAGTAGTGGCTCTACCTGTGATGAATGAGTACATTTTAAGCTAAGTTGTAAAAGCCCCCCTACTTTATTTTTATAAACTGATTAATGTCTAATACAACCAAATAAGATTTTTTCATTCACAAAAGGTTTTTAAAAAAGATTGCAATTTAATGATTTATTTATTTATTTTTTATTTTTTTCTAGTAGAGTAATTTTATTATCAAATGTTTCAAAAAGGAGTTTTCACTTAGATATTTTTACTAAATTTTTTGGACAATTTCATTTTCAGAGATAACTGGTTCTTTCTAATGAATCACCAATTGATGTTACTGTAATATCCCCGCCATTTTAATATAATATAAATTTTTCATATTGAAATTTTTTATTTAAATAGGACCTTTAATTTTAGAATCTTTAATCAAGTTTTAATACTTAGGATTTTTAATTAAAACCCAAGTATTAAACCTTGATTATCCCAAAAAACCAAATTAAATAGCCCGCGGAACCAAGACTTATTCTTAGGCTTTAAAAACCCTAAGGTTGAAATCCTCACAAACTTTAACACTCCGCTATACCCTGCATTGCAAATAATAAAAGTTCTTAAAGGCAAATACTTCCCCGCTCTACTCCATAATTGCAATTACGATAAAGCCCAAATCCAATCCATAAAATCCCGCGTTGGCAGGCTGTCACAAAAGTTTAAAAGCTTAAGTCTATATTCCTGCCGAACACCGATTTCGATATGTGATTAAGCCTGGACCCAACGGGATTATAAAATCCATTCCATAAATCACCCGCGTCCAGAGCTATCATAGTTTCCAAAAGTCCATGCCTCGCTACACACCGCCGATTGTGATATGCAACATAACTGGGTCCGCCGAGATTATACAATGCAATTAAATTAAATATCGTGTTCACGCAATCGCAAAACTCCAAGAGTCATGCCTCATTTGAATTGCGATTGTGATATCCTTCCTCATGCTGATTGCGATGCGACGTCATCCTTCGCGTCATACTCCATGTCATTGCCACGTTACCTGCCACAACACATGATGACATCATTCATGACATCACTGCCATGTCACCTTGGGACCTCGCAATCACAAGTTTCAAAGGGACACGACTTATAACAAATCTTCACCCCAACCAATTTGCGATTGCGATTAAGCCACTTGGACCCGACACGATATTTAAATGGATATGAATGACTTCACATCCCGGCTTATCGCAAATTTCATAACCTTGCCCGTACCTTTGCCTCTGCTTCGAACATCGATTTCGATATAAAAACCCAACTTGCCTTGACTTAATAAACGACTCAGATCTACCCAGATCAACAAAAGAATGGTTTTAGACACCGCACACTTAATTTTAAGTTTCTGACGGGGGAGGGGGGGGGGTTTGAAAAGTTGTTTTCCCATCTAAACCCTATCTCTATGTGTCACTTCTTCATTGTTTCAGACTCCCCTCTTCACAAACCACTTACCACTTTGAACCCCCTCGGAAAAACCACTAAGCCTCTTGCCTGTTTTGCGATCTGTGATAACACATCAATTTCCACGTCATCCTCCACATGGGTCTGCCACATCATCCTGCACTTCATAATCACAATTTTTAAAAGGACATGGTTTATAAACAAGCCATCCACCTTCCCAACGCTAATTACAATATGTGTTAAGAAAGCCCCCTTTTGGATTTTGTTTAGAATACTCCAGGCTTTAAAGTGATTGTGAATTGCGTTAAAACAATAAAGCTCTGACTTGTCTTATCACATGAATTACTCCCCATTCCTCTCCATGATGGTTGTATTCAGAATTGATTGCAACTCTACGTTTTTCCCGATTTCTTGCAAAAGTGATTTGTTTCAAATAAAACTTGCTTATCAGTTTCATTTATTTCCAACTTATCAATTCCTATTTTTCTTGTTCGGGTTCATGACAGAGGAAGACAATTGTGCTGATAAATGGAAGATCAGTTCAAACAGGCAGAAAATCATCCAGAGAATTCGATGAAACAAATGAAGCTGATGAAGACAACAAATCATTTTCAAAAACTTCTACCAAAAAACTGTTTTCCTTTAAGCGTTGTTGAAGGGATATGTTTAAATGCCTTCAACGCTCTGCATAATAGATTCAATTGTTTTATGCTATTTAAGCTTACTTGTTGTATCAAATAAAGGTCCGAAATTTTATGAAGAAAGGCTTACGGAAGCTCACACTACTGTACTTTCATCCTTTTCTCAATAGAATGGCTCGAACATTGTTTAGGAATTTTCATAAAGAATTTTGAGAAGTTGCATTACTGTACTCTTGGAATCATCTTTGTGGGAAGGAATAAATTGCTATTATTTATTTTATGGGCTGAGCAAAGTACATCTGGTATTTCTATCTTTGTACCTCCTTTTTGTTCATGAATAAATAGTGAATTTATCTTTTTCAAATTTCTTATTACATGTTATTTAAAGAACATTGTTACATGTATTCATTTCTGATCATGCTGCCATTGATATTTTTAAATCCATGTTCAAAAATTTGCTTTGATATTTTGAATGCGATATGAGTTATCCACATGATTTTGATTAACTACTTAATAAAAGTAATCATCTTGAAATATTTTCATTTCCATTGGTGTTTGAACAATCTATATTGTTATTTACTAAGGAAAATCATTATAGATCACATCTAGATAAATGTTAAACAACCTCGGGTTATAGTGTAGATTAATGCATATGTTTGTCATTTGATTCATTGCTGCAAATTCATTTATTTCACTACACTATAAGCATTGCAAATTCAATCAATCATCTTTCAGTGGGAAACTGGTCCCATTATCTCCAGTCATAGCCACCAATTAAACGGAAAAGGAGTTGTCTTAAGGTCCGAACTAGTTGGTTTTCCCCTTGTTTTGAAGCAACAATTTTCAAGGCCTCAACAGTTATTAATGAGGAATTAAGAAATTTACAGGTTATTTAATTAGCACAACCCCAATTGAGGCAAGTTCCCTACTTCTATCATTCAAGAGTTCATTTAATTCGTTATAAAGAACTCTAGATTTTATTTTTGTTATCCTGCAATGAGGTCAGATTTGTGTCCTTTGAAGCTAATTTCCATCTTATTTTAGGTTAAGTAATCAAATTTATGTGTGTTCTCCTAACAAAATTTGTATATTCGTTAACACGACCCCAAAATTGCTGCAAAATAGGAAAACAAGCAAAATTAATAAATATTGATGAGCATGAAGATGAAGAAGCAAAGAATCCCAATTTTGGTTTATTCTCATATACTTCTTACAAGCTTTGTTGTCATAGTAGAACATGGGATGAAATCCATGATTTCCTTGAGGCAAAGACTTCTTAGACATATACTAGGACAATGAAGATGTATATGTAGAAATTCAACGATTGGGTCTACATAGGATTTCTGTAAGGCCTTCTACCATTCCCTATTTAAACATGGTGCACTAGGCTATTAGTCATGTTGAGGTCAAAATCAAAACCTTTGTCGATGCTAATTGGTAGATCATTGGATCATTTTTTCCGAAGGATAACGAACTTATGTATAACATACCAATAAATGAAGTTAATTTTGATAAAAAAATTCTTAATGAATTCATAGTTTTATAGATTACTACATATGAGGTTCAAATTCCACAACTGATCAAGTAATGTATTGGGATGGGGTTCACTTTCACATGAGGAATGTTAATTTATGTCCCACTAATAGAGTTAAATATCACCCACGCATAATTGATACCATGCCTTATAGATTATTGGAAGAATAAAATCCAAGCCATTTTAAGATAGATTGGGTTCCTGTAATTCACCAAGTTTTGGAAAAAGGAAGAATCTTTAATTGGTAAATTATTCTATCCAATAATCTAAGGTGATAGATTGAAAAAGTTGTTAATTCACTGCCTAGGATTGTTCCTCAATTCTTCATGTCAACACATTTAATAGAGGCCATATGTTCTAGGACACCCTTCTCTTTAATGAAATGGAATAGGTCCCCTAGCCTGCAATCGATTCATATCTATTGTTCCATAGTATGGGATGCTAGGGATAATGGTCATTTTTATGACATTTGCAATAACTTGATGATTCCCTTCCATCAACTCTTATTTAATTGTTTACCTCCTAGATTCACCAATGAGGCGTGGAGGGAATTGAACCTATTGGGGATTGGTATATGGATTCAATACATTTTGTTTTATTAGAATCTATGGCTATTAGACTCCTCCACATCCTTTACCAAGATATGTTCCTGACAAGTCAGCCCTTAGAGAAATTTCCAATCAAATATTAGGAATAAGCATAACAAAGGACCTAACTTCTAACTCCACAAAAATTTAGCCTTCATTCCCAATAAATTTGGTGATTTATGGGTTGGAAATTTTCAAGCATGCCAAACTAAAGAAAATAGCTTTAGGTTTGGTTAATTTGTGTGGTATTTCATTAAAAAGGCATGATCCTCTCAATATAGTGCAAAAACACTATACAACATAGAGTTGATTTAAAGTATATAATAATGAATATTTTTCATTTGATGAAATATTTAAAAGGGTCAAGACTTATGAAGATAGCTTATAGAGGATTAAGGAAATCCCAGAAAGGACTCCTAGAGAAGAATTCATTTCCTTTAAAAGGTGAAGGAAATTATCTTTGGGACCTCATTTTTTGATTTAACTCAAACACAACAAGTTCCAGAGCACAAACAAATTCAAGTACAATTCCCAAATTTCTAAAAGAATTAGAGGTAAAGTATACGTAAGACGAAAAAGGCACAACTTGGTACGATACAAATAGGTCAAGTGCAGGCTAAACATAGACCTTTAGGTAATGCACATATAGACTATTCGTTAACTAGAAAGTCTTGAAAGATAAGATTCAAATAGAAGGGCCTCAATTTGTGAAGGTCTAGACTAAAAAGATTGAACTTATACAAGGAAAAGCTAAGGAAAAATCACTACATGAGCCAAATCAATAGATCCAATATACGAAAATGGAGATTGAACAATACCAAGAGTATAAATCTCAAACCGAGGATTTCACAAGATCAATATCCTCCGTAGGAGTTTCATACACCTACCTATAAAAATACTCAAAATGATGAACCTGAGGAATAATCAAGGATTATTACTACATGTATTACTTCTTCCTATCTAGGGATTACTTCTCCATATGTTATTTTCATAGAAATTACTGATACTTTTGAGGAAGAAGAGCTTCCTCTTAGCAGTACTAAGAAGGCCATTATAAAATGGAGGTCCAAGAGAAAGATATTGGAACAAAAGGAATGCTACCCCATAAGAAAAATGATGTATTGGGATGTTCCCAAGCTCACTTACGATTATTTTATAGATTAAGTGGCTAATTCTATTGGAGCATTTACCCATGTAAACAAGTGGTCAAAAAACAATATGGGACAAAAAATCAAACAACAACGAAACAAGATCAATGATCTTGAAAACATATTGCAACAACACTCTCACATTAAGGTTGAATACCAACAAAGAACTACTATACTCTTACAAAAACATCATGATTTCTTAAAAAATATTGAAGAAAAATTGAAATTGGAAATCCAACAGGTGCAATATGCTTCTACCAGCTCAATAAAAGAAAATGATTTCCAAATAAATAAATTTATGTCACAAGTTAAGGAGATATAATATAAAATATTAGATGTTAAGCTCCTTAAGAAATAGAGATTAAATGCCAATGAATAACTAAGACATTCCCAAGAATATTTCTATTAGAACTTTAATCAAATTCAGATTCATCATAACACTTTGAAAATTTTTTCCCTTTATATTTCCAATAAATAGTTAGAATTTGGTTAAGTACAGAAATATTTTAAAGGTTGATGTCTTGGAAGTCAAGACACAAATCAACACCTGACTATCTTCTAAGGATTTTTGAAAATGACAAGCGGAAAACTCAGATTTCTTTGGACAATTGAGGATAACAAGTTAATTGTTCCCAGAATTTAGTTGTTGATGCTTTTAAAGAATGCTTAGGTCTTATGGAGAGGGCCATGGATCAAATTATCTAGTTTGACATGCCTACTGCTCAATTTCTAGGAGAAGCAGTAACAAGGGATTTGTGTATATCTGATGTACAAAATCAAAGGAAAGAAACATAAAATGAATTTTAGAAGGTTGTTAGATTCACAATACAATCCATTGGTCAATTACTATTACATCCACAAAGCTTCATCAAAGTCGCCAAGAATATTTCCTCCAGGTTATGAGGAAAGCTAATTAATGTGGAGGGTAAAGTTTATGATGGTGAGATCAATTTGGATACCTAATCCCCACAGTTAATTTCATAAATCACGCGTACACTTTCTTAGTGGAGGAAATGCATGAAATATATGGGCAAATCTAAATCAAATAATAGGATGACATCTTTGAATTCATATAAATTTCTTTCTTTTATTAGAAAAAAATTATCTTATAATTTATTTCTTTAGCAAAAGTAGGAAAATACATTTGATTTAGTTATTTTAAAAAATTATTTATGAAACCCACTTCTATTAGTGAAGGGTTCACATTGTTTGGAAAAGATCCTTGTGCACTAATGTCAAGAATTAAATTTTGAGAAATTAAGAGCCCATGGCTGATTTTAATCTTTTGTTCACAGAGAAATGTGTATGGTATTGTTATTCATGCATTTTCTTATGAAATATTTGGAAACAATTCACAATTATTTACTATTTCAACCTATTTTTGATGTGTATTAGTTGATCCAACTTTTGAATTGTTGTTAATCATTAAATCTTTTTATTGTGTTGATTCATAGTTGAAATGGTAAATGACCATTATTGTGTGAATGTTGTAGTGAGTAATTTTTATTTTAATAACTTATTCAAATGATTTATTCACTATTTTTTTAAGAGTGTTTGAAATCGATGAATTGCTTCTATATTTAAACAACCATTCTTCAAAATTGACACTCCATTAAATTACAATCCTAGGATAGGACAAAATATAATATATTAGCTTACTTACTTTCCGCAAATAGAATAGAATTATATTTAGGATTTAGAAATGCCTTCATGAAGTATATAATCAAGGATCCATTCCTTTAGTTTTAATTGGGCCCACATATAACTAAGGATCACCATCCCAGTCAAGTATAATGATATTTTGGGACCTTGATGGGGAAGTTTCTCTTATCATTGACTAAAACATTTCCAGGTATCTAGAATTTTAGTGCTAGAAGGAGGCCCATTGATAATGAATGGCACCAAGAGAAACACACAAAGTTAAAATCCATTCATCACCATCGTATTCAATGCCTCTCATAGAGGAAACCTATAATTCTCCCTCTAAGATTATTTCTTCAGCATTAGGCACTCACTTACATGATCCTTTTATTCATATAGAATCTATAGAGGTAACTTAACCTATACATCAATGTTATAGGCCATTTTATCACATTGGATAAGTGAGCCTACTAATGGGATCAATCAACATCTTATTCCCCCTTGTCACCATATTTCAAAAATCCCTAAGCATGTACCTTTCATTTCCCAAAATTTCAGCCCTGAACTCCATCATCTGAGTCAGTTTGAGGACCAAAGCTCCCTATAAGCCTACTGGGGTGAATTCACCAATGAGTTGTTCCACTATGGACTGCATTGATCACCAGTAGGTTGTTCCCTTTTTCACCTGCGTTGGTTCTAGAAATATGGGAGAATGTTCAGGATTCTGAAAGCTTCCCCTTCTAGGAGTTTCCAGAAGTTGTTACAATGACTTACCTTGGATAAAAAATTCGAACCCTATCCTACCCTACTTTGGAGTTTTCACCACTTATATTTTGATCCTTTCCCTCCAAAGGTGGATCTATTACCCTAGATTGGTAATTGGATAAGAACTCCCAACTTACCCTACTTCTCTATATATTCCCAGCCTTCTGTGTGGTCGAGGGTTGGATTTTGGAGAGTGATTCTCCCCTTATGCTGTTGTAGTGAGTGGTCAACATATCATGCATTTAGGGTGATTGGAGGTCCATATTATGACAAGGAAATGACGAGTCAACAACTTGGAGGAGCTCTTCTACAAGATCAACTACTACTTATTGTTGTAATCTCTTTCCATTTATATTAATGGAAAGAATTCATTGTTTTCCTATTTATGATGTCGTTATTTCACTTATTTCAATACCATGTTGATCTATTGAATGAAGTACTTAGATGGTACTTCATAGATCTTGTAGTTTCTTGGCTTGTGTTATCTGACTGTTCAGGTTCTAATTTTGGCATTCGAAGTTGGAATTGGAGCTTCCAAGCTAAAGGAGTGAAGTGCACTAAGGATTCCAGGTAGGCCTTACTCCATCATCTATTTAATTTAAGGAAAAACATTGTGTTCCTTGTCTATTTGTTGTTCTAGGTTAGCCACCGACCTAGGGGAAGTACTTATGTCTGCAATCGTAAATCTCATATAACATATTGGTGACTCTGTTGGAGACTAGAGTATTCCCTTAGTGGTTTCCTTGTCCATTGTGCTTGATTACCTGCTTGAAAAATGTTTTTTGTATCATCCAACCAAGAACAAAACTAGGAAGTGATTTCATTGAGCCTTTTTTGCAATTTTTGTACCGAAATCCTCTTTAGGAGGCCTAACACACACCTATGCCTTTGATAGAGTGTTGCACCTCACCTTGGCCCACTCTGCACCAACGTTGCAAAGCACTCATGTCTCTTCTACACCAACATTGGCCCTTGTTTTTGCATGAATTTTGCCTTGGTTCTTGAGCCTCTCTTTGGTCAACCTACTTCTAGCTGAACTTCTCTGAGTCTTTAGTGTTTTGTGGTCTCTCTAAAGCATCCATTTGGTTTGCATTTGTGTTGTTTTCCTTTGGTAACAATTGGTTTTTATTTTTCTTGTTTCTTATCATTTGGTTGCTTGCAAACTGGTTTTGTTTGATTGCTGGTCGCTTAGATGAATTGTTATTCTAGTCCTCATTCTGAAAAGTGTAATTGAATCAATAATTGAAAAGTTGGATCTTATTTTTATTCATTTCGAAAATTAAGTGTGGTGAAAATAAAAATATTTGCATTTGCATATAGGGTGGGAAATTGGAATTCCCTAGTGTGAAATTGCGTGTTTTTGCTTTCATTTTCGTTAAAACAAATTCCCCCTCAATCATCGGGGGGGGGGGGGGGGGGGGCTAAATTGTGTATGAGTATTAATCGCCTTCGAGTGCGATCTCTTTTGATTTTTGAAAATTTCAACCAATTTCAGTTTAAGTCCTCTGTTCATGAAATCCTTGATTATGTTTGATTTCATTGGAATCCTCTTGTGTTTGTTTTGAAGAATTATCTTGCATAGATCACATTTACATAGTTAGAATTCTCATTTTCACAGCTGGAAAAAAAATTGTGCATAGATTACATTTGCATAGTTTTTAGGGGAATCATGCATAGATTACATTGCATGGTTTGGCATCTTTTAATCATTTGAATTGAACTGGAATAGTGAAATTGAAAGATCTAGGTAGGAATCTCTTGTTGGCTGCATATTTGATTGTTGCATCATTGTTTGCATCTCTTCCCTACACTAGATAGATTTCATTGAAAATGAAAAGAGTTATTTTCATCATATTAGTTGCATCATAGGCGTGTTCAGGTGACATCGACTTTTGAGCCTTGAAACTAAAATCTAATTCTAGATCAACTCTAAAATTCATCTCAATTAACCTAAGGAGCATTTGAAACTTAATGACACATATAGAGGTCTAGGCTAGAGATGTGTTATGACGTTGTTAAATGTAGGAGCTGTCGTTGTCTGCCAGTGTTGCATCCTGAGGTGAAATCTCATTCCATTTACATAAGTGTATAGGATCCTTATCCACGTAACTTCAGGTATATCAGATGGCGCTCTAGGCATGATAAGTATATGGGAACGCTCTCATCAAACAGTTATGCATTAAACAACACTACTATGAACTGCACTCCCATGTACCGTCAAGTATATTTTGGGAGTCCCCTATAGGTTGTTATCCATCCATAGGTAACCGTGTTGGACGCATTGTATATCATGATACACCGAACAAAACATTCAAGGAGATTTCCTACATGTACGTTAAGTCCTTGGTTCGCCAAGGTGTATATTACAGTTCATGGTTAATGGTAAACCTGCATGCCTAGTTACCCCTTTATTTTGTTTGTGTATTTAATTTCTAAAATAAATTAATTGACGTGGAACAACATCCTCCCTGTGGAACAAATCCTTAGTGGATCTTAGGTTAAGACAAATGGCAATAGTTTTGGAGTCTAGCAATCAAGGAAATCCCTCTGATGGGAATCTTGGTCCTTTTCAGTCTTTTGGAAATATTGGTGCTCCTTATATGGTAATGTTGTCCCTTCCTAGATTTACCATTGATTTTCCAGTTTGGTTATTTTCTACTCCTATGGTTCCGAATGTCCAAACTGCTTCTCAACCGAGTTCTCCTCCACCTGCACAACATCAACCTTATGTTGATCCTAAAGTTGACCCTTTGTCTTCTTCACCTATTATTTCTTTATCCCTTTCTTCCTCTTCGCCTGGTGAAAGTAGTGATTCTAGTAATCAGGAAGGTAAGAAGAAGAATAAAAGGATGATGAAGAAGAAGCAAAATAAGCAAGGGGGCAACCAAGAAACCATTGCTACAGATGCAACTAGTATGGACAAATCTTCCAATATGTCCCGTAAAGTTAAATTCCCTTGCATGTTACGTAAGGGTGACCACCTTCTTAGAGATTGTCTTGGTATTCCCAAGACATTAGAAGTGTGTTCCACAGGCTCAAATCGGCCTTTGTCGTCAACATATGGAGATCATACTGGTGACAAACCCTCAACTAGTGACAGTAAGGTCCATGGAAAAAAGGTAAAGTCAAATTTCCTTGTAAGTTATGTGAAGGGAATATTCCTATTCACATTTGTCCTTATATGGATGAAACCTCAAAAGTGTTGTAAAACCTTACAACTTCTCAACCTCGTCTTCCAACTGGTTACTGGAAGCTTTCTCCCAATCCTCCACTAGTTGATCAAGTGATTGAACAGAATCTAAATCCAATCGATCCCACTCTCTCTGAACGTGAATCCCATGAGTCCATTCCTGAACAACCCTTGGTTGAGAAAATGGTTGACTTAGTTCCACCTTTAGTTGATCATACCTTTCCCATAGAGAGTGAAGTTCATACCACTCAAGTTCTCCTCATTTCTTCATATTCTAATGAACTATGGGGAAATCCCCTCATTCCCACGATCTAGGGGGAAATCGTCTCGTTTCCATAGCACAAGGGGGTAGTTCTCCCATTCCCATGACACTCCCTCCAAGTAGTATGGTCACTTTCTTCATTTGGAGTCGAATGACAGGATATCATCTTTTGCACGTGCCCTTTCAGATCATAGTACATGCTTATAATGTGTCAGTACGGTCCTGTTACAATTATAGATGAAGGCGAATCTGTTAGTATTCTATCCTTAACTAATTGGAAATCTTTTGATTTACCACAACTTGTGCCCATTACCCATAATCAGTTGGATTTTAATAGAGGAACCAATCAACCGTTAGTGATCCTTCCTAAGTTTCCTATTACTTTGGGAAGAAAGACTGTCTATATCGATGTGATGGTAGTCCAAGGCCCTTTGTATTTTAATTTACTCCTTAGGTGTGACTATGTTTATGTCATGGGAGCTCTTGTCTCTTCACTCTTTCGTGCGATGTGTTTTCCGCATGAAGGAAGAATCGTGACTATTGACCAACTTTTGTTCATTGGTCCTAATTTGACTCCCAGTCAACCAACTTCCATAAATGGTCCTTATATAAAAGTGGTATCTTCCCCACAATAGGTTAATTATGTGGCAATTTATCCCATTCACATACCTACTAATGAAGATGAGCCTTTCAATGTATGTTCAACTTCTTATGACCTAGATCTAGTAGGTGATGTAGTGCATCATTTACTCGGAGCATTGGAGTCTGATCTATCCATTGGATCCTTTGATATGTATCCCTTCTAGAGAATTGTTCTTCCGTCTCATGAGAACCCCTTGGAAGCCATGGCCTCTTGCAGGCCATGAACTGATTTCAGAGCAGAGTTCCTTGTCTTGTGTCAAGCTCGTTAAAAAATGAAGCAAGGTCCTTGGAGCAGAGTTCCTTTTCTTGTGTTAAGCTCGTTAAAAAATGAAACAAGGTCCTTGGAGAATAGTTCCTTTTCTTGTGTCAAGCTCATTAAAAAATGAAACAAGCTCTTATGAGGATAATTATTTTACTATGTCAACCTCGTTAAAAAATGAAATAGGTTCTTGGAGCATAGTTCCTTTTCTTGTGTCAAGCTCGTTAAAAAATGAAACAAACTTCCAAAGCATAGTTCTTTTCCTGTGTAAAGCTCATTAAAAAATGACACTAACATCCTTCCAATTCGTTTCTTTTATTAGATCTCGTAAATTCCTAGTCAAGTCTTTCACTTCATCTTCTAAATGAACCTTCATTCCATCCACCTATTAGTACCCAATAGTTTACTTAGGTACATGAAATGAATTTTGGGGGGCATTTACCTTGAATTGAATCATTATGCTGGGGGCATGCAAACTTATTTAAAGCATATTTTTTCTCGACTTCAAGCTTGTGTAAAAATGAAACCACTTTCAAGCATAGTTTCCCATGTTTCAGTCTTGCATAAAAATGAAACCAATTTCAATCATAGTTTCCCATGTTTTAAGCTTCTGTAAAAATGAAACCATTCCCATTTTATCCCTCGTGATTGCCATTTTTATTAGCCTATTTTTTCTAGATGAGCCTTGGTTTTCTCATTCCATCATCACCATCCGCTTGGCCGATCATACACTTTCACTTGGTTGTTTTACCCTTTCTTGAAGAATAACTGCGATGAGTGGTCTTATTATCTAGCCTCTCGACCTTTATGTGTTTTGAGTAGTTCCACCATCACTGTAACCAGTTTCTATCCCTTTATACCTACCGTTCCTCTAGGAGGTGTCCTCTTTCATCTCTTTTAAGACTCCTAAAATTTGAAAAGATTGTTGAGCACTTGTCTTTTTGAACTCGTAAAAGAAAATGAAAAGACATTTACTAAGTATAAGTTTAACCCTTTTTTGGAATGAGATGTATTAGTTACGAAAAAGGAATACCTTAGTCAAACATGAGTAAGAGGTTCTCCTGGGTATTATTTTCTACCTTTTTGTACCTAAGGGACTACTTACGAAAAGGGACATCTCGAGTTTTCTTTTTCCCCTCTTTTTTGAACTCACTAAACATGAAAAAAATGTCGAGTTTTACCGTCGCTGGACTCATTAAAACATCAAACAGTTATGGACTTGTCTATCATGATGAGGCCAAACCACTCCTCAGGGTTTGTTAAATATACCTAGAGGGATTCATTCGAAGGATGAATTTACAAGTCAAGCATATGTTGTCCTCCTCAAGCTTGTTAAGAAATAAAGGGGTGCTGACCAGTATGGTTGGGGAAATTGGGAAAACAAGGGATTCCATTTTTCTAATG
Organism: Pinus taeda; assembly: GCA_000404065.3. NCBI lineage: Eukaryota > Viridiplantae > Streptophyta > Pinopsida > Pinales > Pinaceae > Pinus > Pinus taeda. Next base: position 10,332 of record APFE031537313.1, on the reverse strand, counting down.
GCAACGAGTTGCTCTTGAACACGAAACTCTTTCACTTCATCTACGTGGCTGTTGGGTTGGATAATCTGCTTGTATTTTGTTTATCATACCATTTTTAGAGCCTCCATTTCGGTTTTGGGTCAATGCTGCCAACTCCATTCAGTGTCACTGGTGTGTTCAAGAGAAGTGATTCAGTTGATCTCTGCTACAATACTCTTAAGCCTTCATTTCATGTCTGCCTTTCCTGATCCAGTTCCATGTTAGCATCATTCTGATCATTCTATCTCAATCATGATACCTGTTTCATGTCATTCATGGGGTGTACATCAAGGCCCTCCTACGATGGGTCTATTCCTATCAACATCAACACATCATCTAGGAAGTTGACTTAGGAACATACCTTTAGTACCTTGGTGCTTGCATACATTAATGGTAAGTTTCCTCACTCTCGTCGATAGGTTTACATCAATGGCCTTCGAATGAAAGGTTCTGTGTGGTGTTCGACATCAACTCCTTTATTCGCACCATACGGATTGCACTATAGTACCTTGAGAGCCATTAAGATCATCAATGGTTTCTCTCACGTTTGTTAATGACTTACACCATTAGCTGGTAAGCACATGGTGTATAACATGTTTGAATCTAGCTCATTGATTCACATGATTAGACTCGTACATTGGTTTGTCATGTGAATGAGATAGAATACCCCAGATCTAGTTTCTGCCATCCAGGCTCCAATTTCAGGATTATACAAGGATCACAATGAATGATGGTCGTGATCATATAGACAATCATCTAGTCATGGGTCCACCAATTGCATCTATGGACACATATTTTGATCATTATACATGTTATTTTAGCTTATGACATGAGTATGGGTATTAATCCCTTAGCAAAAAACATGTCATGTTGTAAGTGTATTGTAATAGATGAAGCTCGTCAGTTGTCCTTGATCCCTACTTGTCACAAGGTAAATCACTTCAATCATCAGTCATCATATCTGACTTTGCACTTTAGGGGCTTCAGTTATAGACCATTTTGTCACATACGATTAGTGAGACTCCTAATGGGATCAATCAACATCTTATTCCCCCTTGTCACCATCTTGCACAAAGTCCTAAGCATGTACCTTTCATTTCCCAGAATTTCAGCCCTAAATTGCATTATCTGAGTCATTTTGAGGACCAACGCTCCCTGTAAGCCTACTGGGGTGCGTTCACCAGCAGGTTGTTTTACTATGGCCTGCGTTGGTCACTTGTGTTGGTTCTAGAAATCTGGGAGAATGATCGGGATTCTGGAAGCTCCCTCTTTTAGGAGTTTCCAGAAGTTGTTACAACTACTTACTTGAGATAAAACATTCATATCCTATCCTACCCTACTTTAGAGTTTTCACCACTTATCCTTTGATCCTATCCCTCCATCAAAGGTGGATCTCTTACCCTATATTTCTAATTGGATAAGAACTCCCAACTTAACCTACTTCTCTATATATTCCCAACCTTCTATGTCTTTGGGGGTTGGCTTTTGGAGAGTGATTCTAACGTTATGCTGCTGTAATGAGTGGTCATCATCTCATGCATTTAGGGTGATTGGAGGTGCATATTGTGACAAGGAAAGGACAAGTCAACAACTTGGAGGAACTCTTCTACAATATCAACTACTACTTATGGTTGTAATCTCCTTTCATCTATATTAATGAAAATAATTCATTTTTTTCCTATATATGATGTTGTTATTTCACTTATTTCAATACCATGTTGATCTATTGAATGAAGTACTTAGATGATACTACATAGATCTCGTAGTTTCTTGGCTTGTGTTATCTGACTGTGCAGGTTCTAATTTTGGCATTCAGAGCTAGAAATGGAGCTTCCAAGCTAAAGAAGTAGTGAAGTGTTCGAAGTATTCCATGTAGGTCTCACTCCATCGTCTATTTACTTTAAGGAAATGCATTGTGTTCCTTTTCTCTATGTTATTATAGGTTAGCCACCAACCTAGGGGAGATACTTTTGTCCACAATTGTAAATCCCGTATAACAATCAAGGAAATACAAAATATGTTGTTAGTCAGGAGGTCTCACAGGAGACCACAATTTTTTATTCTTTAGAATGAAATCTAGCATTGTACCGTGATATAGCCGACAAAGTTTCTCAACAAATTCTTGTACAAAAAAGTAAATATGAAGCTTTTAAACAACCTTAATTAGCACTTCCTCCTTAGTGGAAAAGCTTAGGAGTTTTAAGAGGAGCGCAAAGAAGGAAGCTTGTATAGGAACTTATTGAATACACTTTACGACCCAAAGGTAAAATACTTGAAAGAAAAGATACTCCTTTTTATTTTTACAAGATCATTGTTAATCCTCTTTTTGTTTCTAAAAAAGTGTAGGAACATCCTAATTAGATCTCGAGTTGTTATCCTTTAATACACCTCCTAAATGTAGACCTCTAGGTAGTCCTCTTTATCAACCCATCCCTTCTCATTCCACAACTCCTACTTCATAACGAACTTAACATCAACCAATAACTCCAGTTGTGGTTGGTCAACCAAGAATACCTCAATTATATTTTGGGACAACCTAAATCCTAGGTGATCAACATGATTTACCTAAAGAAATGGAGAAGATTTTGCCCAAATTTGTTCTAGATAACAAAGAATCACTTGAAGATCATATCAGTAGATTCATGATAGCAATACAACTCATGCATGTAGAACATGAAGATGTTGTGTGCATTTATTTATTCACACTTTCAAAGTAAATTCCTCAATCTGGTATTTTTATTTACGAGCTGGTTCAATAACCTGAACATGCTAAGATAGTTTTGAAGAAATATTTATAAAAAAAATTGGTGATGATAAATCACTAGCTACATTAGTTTTGGAACTTTACAAAATGAATATCAATCCCAAAGAGAAAATTAGCAACTTCACTCAGAGGTTTATAAGCTTATTAAAAAAATCCTCGTAAACTCCAGATCAATGACTAATATGAAAATATATTTTTTTACAACTTTTTTCGCATCTCCCATTGCCATTTTTGTTAACAGAGCATCAAGAGTAGTTTAACTGAAACAATACAAAAAAATTTGGAAGTAGAAAAGGAAATGATGAGCATTGATTGAAAACATAAAACATAATAGGAAATATAATTTCCACCAAACGAAAAGGTTACTTTCAAAGAAGAAAAGAAAAGCAATCTATAGACATGGAAGGTTTACACAAGCTACTAAAAAGCCTAGCTAATGATATCATTGATATTAAAAAAATTGTAGTAGAGGAGTCAACATCTAAAATACCATGGAGACCATTTCTCAAAATAAATACACCACATATTGGTAATCAAATATCCTCTGTAGATGGTAATGAAGATGAATATGAACAAGAAGAACCAAATGAAGATACTTATCAACAAACGCTTGAAGTGAACATCACTTTGGATGCTATTGTTGGCTGTTTTATCATTATCGTTGATGTTGAGTTTAGTCATTGATGTAAGTGATGTTAAGGTTATGGGGAGTCTATTGATTATCCAAAATTCTAGTGATTCCATTTCTATTTAAGATGTATAGTTCATTGATTGTTGAGCATGTATGTTGCAGATTTATTTGTCTTGAAGTCATAAATGCCAATCAATTGGATAACCTAACTCGGTAGACATTTTTCCTATATTTATCTTGATCAAAAAGTATGAGAAGTGCTTGGTTAGATACCCATCCTAGAGATTTTTCCAATGGTATATGACACTGTTCCTAACTCTTACAAATCAAGGATTAACAAATAAGTTTAAAGTGTAGTAGTATCAGACAAATTTCACCTGGTCAAGGTTCTAGATACATTGGGGTACGAGCTCACTGGACCTTCGAGCATTTTCAGAAAAGTCGAGCAAGTAGATAAAGAAAAGTACATTCTCATAAGACCAAGGGGAAGAATGTTATTCATTAAATGATCTAGAAGAATAAGTACGAGAAGCTACAGGTTGAGCATAATGTTCTCATGTAGGTGGTGGGCCCTAGATAGTTGGAAGCATGAGGTCACTTTCAAGTGGTAAAATAACATGGAATAAGTGTTGAATTAAGATTCAACGACCATGATTCATCGTTACCAATGAGATCAATGACTATTATTGATGTCGGGCGCACAACATGCACAAAGTTTAGTGCACATACCTACATGCAATGGATCTAATGGCGTAGAATGATTTGATCCAACTGCTAGATTTATATCGGGTGCATAACATGCGTGGAGGTTAATGACTGGTATATGCAATGATGGATATAATGGTTTATGATGTCTCAATCCAATGGCCTAAATTTCCATTATGATTTCTACATGTGCAATCATTAACACATGAAACTTGCCCGAAGTGGTATAGGAATGTGTTAACAAAGAAAAATTGTAGCAATAATGGTAAGGAGATATCCCTAGTACAAACTCCCAATTAGATCTTATTCCATTTGGTATAGGAGTCTGATTTGATATGTGGTCCTAATTGCCGCCATGTTTTCTTGAAAATTATTTTGAATGGAATGAGTGAGAGAAACTGGGATCTAGATCAGACTTCTGATAGAAAACAAATTAGAACAATTTTATGAAAAACTTTAGGCAAAATATATAAAGAATATAAAAACAACTAAATAGATGAACATGAATCTTAAACAAATATTGTTAGCAAACTTTAATTAAGATACATGGATGAAGAGATGGATTCATTACCAATTATGAATTAGTTCTTAGTCAATAACAATTGTGAAAGCACAAATCAGTAAACAATCTCGAATAAGATGTAAGTTTCGAATTAACAAAATAGTTCATCAATTCTCAACACATAAATAGAAGTCACATACAATAAAACCACCACAATAATCATCTTACAATGCTCAAAAACACATGAGTGAATTTCTTTCCTTGGCACAAAAGAGCTTCTTAAAATTAAGCTGAAATATCCAATGCACCATTACATAAATCATCCTTGTGATCGAAGAGAGAAAATTCTAAACAGTTACTTGATTTTTGAAATGGATTCACAAACTTTCCTCTTCTAAGTTGCTCAAAGGAGTCCAAAAATAAAAGTACCTTCTAACTAGCCATGAGGGTATACTTATACAAAAAAGGGTTGCCTTTTCACCTCTCATGACCTTTCAAATCCCTTCGTGACTCCATCTTCTACATGACCTTTCATTTTCCTCCATATTCTAATTCTCTTTCATTTCTAATTTTCACATTATTTGATGTACAAATTACATGAAAATCAACATAATGAAAATAGGGCCCTTTCATGGTACTAATCTCATAATGGCTAAGGAATAAGCTTCAACTTATAACTCTTGAGTTAAGTAAGCATGCCATGCTTTGTAATTGGTTGCAGTGGATATGAGTTTGTTGGTGATTATAATGTCAAATATGATCTCACAATCTACAACATCTCGCTTGAAGGTTATCATATCCATTTTCACTTGGTTGAAAAGTGCAGAGAGCCTTGTGTGAAACTTAGTCAGTTTGACCGCATGTTTTGAAATGGCTTCTTTTATGGGTTCAATATCCTTTTGAGCCACTCCTTATCTCCTTGCATCCACTATTTGTTGAATTTAATACTAGATTTCTTGTTTTGGTCTTGTTATTCTTGGTGCTCCAATGAATGCTATTTGGTGAGATTTCGCAAGGGATTTCAATGCATTTTGAAGCTGCCAATAATTGTTCAATGTCCTGGCTATATCTCTCCCCAATTTTTCTTGTGATTCCATAAACATCCTCACTTATGTTTTGTCCCATTATTTTCCCATTTTATCCTTTCTTGATAATTACGGTCAGTGCATCAAGGTATTTTGTATCCCATTCATGCATGATATCTACTACATTTATGGTTTATCTTAATAATGAACCTTTCCCTTTGAGTTCATTTTGGATATCTGTTAATAAGGTAGTTGTCTTTTGAACAATGATATGAATAGAAGAATTGTATAGAAGAGAGCATATTTGAATTGTTGGCCTGAGCATGTTTGTATTGTAGTAGAATATCTAGCTGAATGAGGGTTGAAGTAGTGAGGGTAGCATAAATAATTCAAAATACTAAAAGGAACAAAGCTTATGGGTCTAAGTTTGAAAATTGATGAAAAAGGCATTTGCTAGGAAAATCAGGTTGGATCCTGCATATCGGGGAGTGGGTGCTTGTAAATTCAAGGGATGGGTGTCTCCTTCTAGTTGGTTCCAGAAAAGACGATGTAATAGTAGGTTGTAGCCTACAACCATATTCAAGCAAAAGTTTTGTGGTTTTCTACCTTTATGGAATTCCACATACATCTATTGTTTCTATTTGTTTTTATGTGGTTTTTACATTATTGATTGTTGAATGAATTGAAATATTGGATATGGTTAATAATTGTAAAAAATTTCCATAATACTGATTCACCCTACCTCTCAGTATTATCTTGGTTTCTAAAAATTGATATCAAAGCGAGTTGCTTCAACAACAATTTAGCAACTAGAAGGTAGATCCAAGACAATGGCCAACCTGTATGGAAATTCCACTGAAGCCCCCATGTTCAGTAGAAAAAATTATGCATTTTGGAAGGTACAAATAGGAAACTACATAATGTATCTCAGTGCAGATGTCTGGGACACAATATAAAATAACTATGAAAAGCTAGAGATATTGGCTAATAAAGATGATAAGATAGAGTTTACTCACAATGCTAAAGCAATGAATTCAATCCTGAGTGGTTTGCCTGAATCGAAGTTAGTTAAAGTCCCACACTGCACAAAAATCCAAAGATTTATGGGATAAGAAGAAGAGTTTTTATGAAGGTGATAGTAAAGTAAATAAAGCCAAACTTTAAGGCTATATAATGCAATTTGAATCATTAAAAATGAAAGAGGATGAGGACATAGCCAAATTATTTGTTTGAGTGGACCAAATAATTAACACAATAGGAGGATTTGATGTACCCATGGACGACTACTTTATAGTTCAAAAGGTGTCGAGATCTATTCCAACTAGATTCGATGAAAAGGTATCAACCATTGAGTAGATGCAATATCTCAACACATTGACATTGGATCGATTGCATGGAACACTAACAACCTATGAAATGCAAATTTCAAAAGGAAAATATGCATTAAGGGAGGCTGCCTTAAAAAATGATAGGAAGAGAAAATAGGATCTAGAAGAGTGTTAGATGATCCAAAAATAAATTATTATTATAGGCTATAAAATTGAAATAAAATAATTATTAATTTAAGAAATTAAATTAATAATTATTATTCTAGAATGTTTAATTATTTAATGGAGACAATTAGAATTAGTATATTGTTGTAACAAGATATGACCCTCCAAATGTGTCGTATCTTAGGCTCTATTTTAGGAGATTTGTTAGCTAGTTGTTTGAATAGCATTTATTGTAATGGACACTTGTTATTTAATAAGTGATCCATAATTAGAGGTAGTTAGGACATGGAGCTTATAAATAGATCATTGCAAGAGCGTTTGGTTGTTTGGGTGTAAACTCTTGTAAAATTAAATTATGTAATTATTTTTTCTGATTAATAAAATTACACTTCTGCCATTATTGTGGTATCAGAGTATGTGAGGAGGAGATTCCATCTCTACAAGTTTTTGGAAAACTCCATTGAATTGATCAACGAATGATTGGTATGAATTTTTCCATTTTTATGTTCAAATGATTTTTTTTTTAGTATTTTAGTGATTTTAGATTTTTTAAATTTGAAAATCAATTGTAAAAATTTCTGCTACACGAGTATTTATTCTCACTGGTTTCTTAAGTTTTCTATTTGAACACAATCCGCCACACGAATAATTGTGAATTGTGGGTTTTTTTGTTTTGTTTTGTCATCATAAATCTTAATACTTTCATTGCTGGATCGAGCAAAGTTGAAACCTCCGTTGGAATCACTAGATAGATTGTGTGGATCGCCTGTGTAATTATCTCAGGCAATCTCAAAATCAGAGTTTTCATCAAACAATTGGAACGGGTTTCGGAACCATAATACATTGGCATCATCGGATCCAAGTATTCTTGGGTCATAAAAATCTGCTGGCAACGCTTAAATACCTGTTCGTGGACTGCAACGAGGAGAACATGATTCAATAACTGTTGTGTCCCTTTGCGAATTCTAAAACTTTGTAGCATTTTCTAGAACACTTCCCAATTCAGCGATGGTTGTTGGCGAACTCATCTCAGCACTATGATCGGGCAGAAAAATTGCGTTGTTGGCATCAAACATAAGAAGGAGCAAACATTTTAATGCGCGGTTTTTTGAATTCTACGGTCAAAATCGTGCAATTTCTCAAACATAAAAAGGAGAAAGCGTTTTCATGCATAGTCAAGCTCACCAATTGACAGGCAGAGCAGTTTTTTAAATTCTACGGTCAAAATCATCAGATTGATAAAGAAGTTTTGGCAAAATGTCCCTAGAACCCGCGAGGAACAGAATCTTTTGAAACTGGAAGTGAAATCTTTACATGTTTTATCTGCTTTGGCAAGGTAAACTTCAGCTTTATTTGCAAAATTTTTCAGAACGTTTCAAATTATTCAGCACATAAAAGAAAAAGCAACAAATTCCTGCCGTTTGTACATGAAATCAATGGAGATGTGGTCCGTTACATTTTAGCAAAAAGTGATCCATTACACAATGCTAACGAAGTATAAATGGAAAGCGGTAATTTAAATGTAGCCTGAAAGGAAGCCTTCATGACATCAATTTCCTTTGCGGTGGCAAAGAAATCAACGTTTGAACTTCTGGTCAAATACTCCACCTTGATATCATCATTTATTTATTTTTTAGTTGGTGCATTAAATTTTCAACGCATTAGTTTACAAATTACAAAAAACAAAAGAGTGAAAATTCTCATGGTTTGTAATGAAGCATGGTAGTTTTTAATTTATGATGAGAGTGAAGAAGCAGAGAGATAAGGAATATTTTTAATTTTGTAATTGTTTTGGAGAGATAAGTAATGTTGTATTTTGAAGAGATATGGTGAGTTTTCTAAATTTGGGAATTTATTGTTTATGGAGAAATAAGGTGATTTGTAATTTTTTTTGGAGTAATAAGGAGTTTTATTTGTAATTTGTAAATTGGAGAGATAAGGTGTGTTGGGTAATTTGTTTTCAAGAATTTCTTTTTTATTTTTCAATTGGGATCATCACATTGTAACTCAAAGTAATTTTACTTTGAGGGGGGGTAATTTTTTTTTACCAGAATGTGCAAAAGCACCATTGTAAAAGTCAAATTTTGAACGTTGCCTTGTAAAAATTTGAGAAATTGACTAGAGCCAAGTGTAAAGCTTAGTCAATTTTCTCCTGTTTTGACGACTATTTGAGGGTCAAGGCCAAGCCCCAATAGTTCGTTTTTTTTGCGTCGTGTGTTGCTGTTGTGTTGCGCATCTTGAGTTTTTTGGAGCTTGATTCGTGGTGTGAGTCTTAACACTGCAATGTCTAAGTTGATTAATTTGTTTTCTGATTCCGACAAACTTGAAGGCACAAAATCTTATAAAACATGGCATCGTCTCATCGAAAGCACTCTCATTTACAATGAATTATCGCAGGGTATATGTGATGGAGATGTTAAGCCGAATAAACCCACAGATGCAGCTGCACTAGCAAAATGGGAAGTTAAGAATGCCAAAGCCTTAGCTCTTATTAAATCTTCTGTGAATGATGAAATGTATGTCCGTATAGAAAATGCTATACATGCATGGTCTGCTTTGAAAGCTTTTAAAGACCTCTTTGATACTCAGCCTGAATCAAAGAAAGTAGATATACAATTAAAATTATTGCAACAAAAATTAACTGAAGGAGGTGATGTTCTTGAATATATCTCAAGACTTACGAATATTAGGCAATAAATCATTAATGCTAGCTTTCTAGCAATTGATGATAGCTTTATGGTCACAATTGTAATTGCTGGACTTCCTTCTTCCTACACGCATTTTTTGGAGACTCTACAATTAACTGGGAAATTAGAGAAACTAAAGTTTGATGAACTCTGTGAAATGTTGACTCAACATGATAAAACTTTTGGAAGAAGAAGAAAGTTGGTGAAGATGTTTTTCTCACAGAGGCCAACACTAGTAAATCATCAGCAGACAGTTCTCGAGGCAAAGGCAGAGGGAATCAGAATCAAGCAGCACATAATGTACAAAGTCGAGGTCGAAGCCAAAGCAGAGGAAACAATTTTAACAGAGGAAATAGTTCAGGAAGGAATAATTTTCAAGGTAGAGGAAACAACTAAGGAAGAGGCAATTTTCAAGGACAAGGAAATAATAATCAAGGTAGAGGACAATCTCAACATAGAAGTCAAAGCAGAGGCAGAGGACAATCTTCAGGAAGAGGAAGAGACTTA
>APFE031537302.1:17698-45185 GCA_000404065.3 Pinus taeda | reverse complement strand
TATATATATTGGGAGCTTTGTTAATGTATATTGTTTCATACATATTAAATTGGTATGTTGGATCATATACATACAATTTGGTTCATATGTTGAGTGATATGTTTTGAAGCTCATAAACCATGAGTACGTTGGATCTTTTATATGGAATATAATGGGAAGAGTGTGTGTTATATGTGATGAAAATGCCATAGGTATGTATGGTATATGCTCTTTTTTTTATGGCCATATATCATATGGTATGAAATTTCATGGTGTATGGAGGTATACTAAGAGCCTGCATACTTAGTTGAATATTGTTTTAAGACAAAGTTGTATGCCAATCAGTTTTTTTTTGCAGTGACATTATTATAAAATGGATCAAATTGTTGATGTATTAAAATTAATAAATACTCTAATACATTATACTATGGATAATACAATTGTCATTGAGAAATCCATTATCACATACAGTCAAACTTGTTTTCAAAATGCATAAGAAAACATTTATTTTTTGCAGCTTGAGTCACAGTGACAGTGAGATGAGTTACAAGAATGTCAACATCATTCAAAACTTGTTTTTTTTAGAACAATCCTCTATTTGAGGTTGAAATAGACACCCATTAGCAGTTAGCAAGTAATCAAGTTAGTAAATTTTACGGTGACTCCCATCATGTGCCCATTCCAAGAGCATATTTGCATGCAGGTGCCGAGAAATTCAGCTTACACTTCCCAAGCCAATCATCAAACCTTGGGAAGACCTTGTCAACACCAAGCGTATAACAGGTCTTAGATATGAAAGGAGGTGTCCTTTCATAATATGGACTACTCCAAGCCCACTCCATTTCAAAGTACTGGATTTCTTCATGACGATTCATATTTACGTGTTCTTGCTCCTCATTCACAATATATTTTCAAAAGCCAACATTGTGAGAGATTTCGTCATGTGAAAGATCATTGTTTTGATCCTCATCCATTTGGGCATTATGGTCAGCACATTCATCATTCAAACATATTCTTCATAAATAAGCCTCCTACAAGAATGAATATTCACCTTGGATGGATCACTTCTTGGCAATGGGCTTCAATAACTAAGAAGATATTTGCTCATATCATAGGATTTTTTCTAGACTATTGAAAAGTATTGTAATTGAGTTTTATTCATCTTGTCACCTTGTCTTTGACAGGGGGGGAATTGATGGTCATCTACAAGCCTCAAAGCTACATCAAGTGAGCATGAGCAACAACTCAAACTTGCTTCCTCAGCCTATGGCAAGAGACAACCATACCCAAATTCAAAGTTGTAGCCAGAGACAGAGAAGCCCCTGAGCATGCCGATTTCCTTAAACCACTACAGGTTGAAACCTCCCTTTCCAGGTTGATGTTTTCCCTTTTTCTTCAGGTTGAAGGCCTCCCTTTTCCAGGTTGATGGTCTCCCTCTTCAAAGCATTAAGGAGCAATTCCTCTAGTACAAGACTTTAGCTTCTAGCCAGATTTGCAAGAGTTCGGAGAATGGCACTAAGAATTCAAGGTTGAGACCCAAAGGTCTCCCTTTTCACAAAAATTGGGAGAAATTCCTATAGCATAAAACTTCAACTTCTTTCCATATTTGGAAGAGTTCCAGGAACTGCACTAAGTGTTCCAGTTTTGGTGGTCATCCTTAAAACACCATCGGTTGAGACCTAGAGTTCTCCCACCTTATACCTTCAATTGAGAGAGCACATTCAACTTATTTTTGTCATCCATTGTTCTATTTTTGCATTATATCTCTCTTCTTGGACTCGTATAAACCCCTTTAGATTAAGGGGGGAATGTTGGACATCTAATCTGCTAAGGGTTCTGATGTGGAAGTTGAACAATCACTAAAGTCCAAAAGACCACTTGGAATGTGAAAACCAAGGGTCATAAGAAAATATATTGATATGTAAATATTTCTAATAGAATAGAACTTTGGATTATCTTATTTAGTTATCTATTCATTTGTGTGTTTAACATAAAGACATGTCTTATTAAAAATACATCCCAACAATGTATATATAACAGGGCTCTCAATTGTAATCAAATACCAATAATTATCTCATATATATTATATCAATCTAATAATGTTTAATCAATCATTAAAGTGAAATTTAGGTTAAGAATTTCTCAAGTGTGTAATTATTGATCATAAGTCAATAAATACCAAGACATGGAAATAAGAAAAAATTCAATAAATCAACCTTAAAGAAGAATATGCTAACACTTGGTGGAATTATACTTTTTAAACTCACAAGAATTCCAGAGATATTTAAGTTAAACGTGAGATGCATTTCATTAAGCAAATGTACATATAAATATAATATTCCATGACTATTGGATTCATATTCCAAGATCTCATGGACTTTTGTGACTCTCCAACTTCACTTGAGGGATTTTTTCTTTCCACTCAAGTGAATGTGCCAAATTAACATAACCCCAAAAGGATTATGTTTCCAACATCCATGGCCCCCCCCCCCCCCCCCCCCCCCCCCAACTCGAAGGGGTGTATGTGAGTCCAAGAACAGAGCTAAAATACAAAATTTTATGGTAGCCAATCACTTGATGTGCTCTTTGAAATGGTGGTATAAGGAAGACCACAAGAAATGGGTTGTAGAAATCCAAATTATTTTACTGGTGGTGGTTTAAGGATGTCCACCAACTATGGAACTTGGCTCAAAGTTGTCCCTAGAAAAATTATGGATTTGGATAGAAGTTGTAGTCTTCTATGAAATGGAAGTGCTCCATGATGATGATTTAAAGATGAACACAAACTGATGAAGTGTGTAGCAAAAGCTGAAGTCTTCTTCTTGTGGTGGTGTAAGGATCGCCACCAACCAAATCATGTTCATGGAATGTGAGTCAAACTTTGGATACAACTTTGACTCTGGCTCAGGCTAACTATGGTTGTAGGCTTTGGTTTCAAGCTCTAGTACTCGTTGTGGCTCAGGCTCATCTGATATGACTTCAAATCTAGTAGCTAACTAACAAATCCTGTTGTCATATACAAGGTGATCAGATTAAGATATTTCCATTGTAGGATGTGCCAATATTCAAGAATGAACTCTACGGTATAATTGATCTATCTTCGTAGCTATTGAATACCATTTCCAAGAAGCAATCCATCCAAGGTGAATATTTTCTCTTGTAGGAATCTTTTGTCTAAAACATATTTCTGAGTGATGAGTATGTTTTCCATAGTTCTCACAAGGATGAAGATAAAAACACCAATGTTTCAAGTGGCCAACTTGATCACAATGTTTACATTTGATAATCTAAGGTGGATGTGGAACAATTGAGGATGAAATTCTCTAGAGAAACTATGCACTCTAAAACTGGATTGGTTTAGAGTAGTCTAGAATGTGAAAGGTCACATCACTTTCATATGTAAGACAATTTCTATGCTTTTTGTTGATGATTTCTTCCCAAGTTTGGATGATAGGCTTGGGAACTACAAGAGGAACCTCTGCATATTCATGTGAATCTTCTCTTGATGTTTGATCTGGTGCTAGCTTCTTCTGAGAGTCTCAAACTCAAAATCAGAATTGTTGTGAAGAATATGGAGTTCAGAATGTCAATTCCTTTGATATAGTTCATTTTGTTGGAGTAGTGATTCAAGTTGAAGAAACACAATCTTATCATTTGAATCATGTAAATAGGTTTGAATATATGTGAGAATACACTTTCCAAATTTGACTATGTTGTCAATCGAAGAGAGTATTAGAGTATTATGTTACTCTAATAAATTATAAATTAAAGCCAATTTCTTAACAATTCAAACTTAGGAAATGAGGGGTGTTGGTGTTTGTTGTCCACTATAGTCACACAACAAAAATTATTGAGCATGTGCTCTACATGTAATACATTGAAATGATGATATGACTCTCCTTGTCTAAGAACTTAAGTATATAATAATAGTACTAGTTGGAAACCCAAAAAAACACTAATGTCATTTTCCCATCTTGACATCTCCATGCATAGAGAAGCTACAAATAAAAACAAATCTTTCAAAAATATATTGAGTGTTTAATGCTCCTTGTTTTAGATATCTATGGTTTTTTCATACTACACACCAAGATTTATCGTGCTTCTTTATTTTGTCTTTTATTTGTAATGTCATTCCATGCTAAGAAAGTAACAAACAAGACAATAATGAAGGAAACTAGTAGTATTATTATAATAATGACCACCTTCTTCCAAACATGCTTTGACATTTCATGCACTCTATCCATAGTAGAGTATCCCATAATTGGCCCATGAAGCAAAAGAGCCCTTAATAACCCACAAAATGGAATTAACAAACATGAAACCCCAAAACAACAGCTTGAAACAATTGGGTTGTGTTATATTCTTTCCACGACTAGCCTACCTAGTCTACCGGGGGGTTAGAAGGGGGGGCGGAGGCCCCCCTTTGTTGCGTCGACGGGGGGGCGGCGGCCCCCCCTGTACAAGGGGTTTGAGGGCGGCGGTTAGGCTCCCTCTACGGGGTATGGGGCAACACCCTAGGGAAAATTGTTTGGGACCCTATATTAGGTGGGCGAACCTACCTAGGGTTTTGTGCATGGTGTTCGCACATGGTTTTGGGCATGATGGTTTTCAGTCCATGGTATTGGATGCTTTGGCATGTATATATATGTATTATAACATTGAAAGGAACATAATGAAAAATCAATCTAGTAGTCCCGGTTTTGGGATCCAGGGGAAAATCTTTGTGTTTATTTGTTTTATGTGTTATGCTCTCACCTTTGTTTATTTTATGTTTTTTAGAATTCGTATGTAGGTATTTTCTGTACAGGGTTAAAACCTACAGAAACATATAGACTTGAGAGTAAATAAATGATATAAAACTTTGGTGAAACTAGCTATGTGTATGCCATGATTAGTGAGGATTTAAATACACAAATAGGGACTAAAAATAACCAATAGAAAAATTGTTAATTACAAGAAAAACGTTTTTCTTCTATCTAGCTCAAAAATGGAGATGTGTGGATATAAAGAAATGGTCACAAAGAGAGTTTGTACTAAAATTGATTCAATTTAAACTAAATGTAGTGGTGGTTATTGGAGTCAAGATTTCAAACATCCAATTGATTCAACTACTCTATTAATATCATTAAATCACCTACATGTCGGTATTTGAGCCCATAAATAATTAATCAAGAAAGAAAAATATGCACAAAACAGTAAATTGAATGCATACACATAGACATAGGTTTTTACATGGTAAAACCCTGACATTGTGTCAAGAAACCCTCCGTGAGGGAAGGAATTAGAATTATTATTATTAAAGGTCATAAATGACTCTAGGACAATGCAATAAGCCTCTTGAGCAACATCCTTTTAATAGGAAGACATCGTTACATGAACCTCCTATCATTACACAATTGTCTGAATGGTAAACAAGGCTTAAATTACATTTACAAAAAATATTTTAATTTTTGTCATTACTAACAATCCTCACCTTGACAGAAAATTTCTTAATCCCTTTCCCATGCCCATTCATAATTTTTTTTGCAAGCGAAGAGAAGCTAAACACCATCGCAACTTCTCTACTAAAACTGATTTCATGAAAATGTTTGCACAATTCTCCTGTGTGTGGACCTTTTTGAGAGCTACTTTTCCACCATCAATTACCTATTTTACAAAATGGTATTTTACATCAACATGTTTAGTCTTGTTTTGATAAGTTGGATTAGTATCCAAATGAATAGCACTTTAACTGCCACACAATACATTCACTTTCTCTTGCATCCTTCCAAGATCACCAACTAGAGCCCTTCATCCAAATTTCCTCTTTACAGGCATGTGAAGCATCTATATATCTTTCCTCTATAGTTGACAAAGCAATTGTTTCCTGAATCTTTTACATCCATCTAATCGCTCCATCAGTAAGAGTAAAAAAATTTCATGTAGTAGATCTCCTCTTGTCCAATTCACCAGCAAAATTTGAATCAACATATCTGCAGACTAAATCACTGCAACCATTAAAGATGATGCAGTGGTCACTTGTGCTTCTAAAATACTGAAGCACCCATTTCACTACTTGTCAATGTTATTTTCCTAGATTTGGCATGAACCTGCTGACAACTCCAATTGCATGTGAAATTTAAGGTCTTGTATATACCATCACATACATTAAGTTGCCTATTGCATTTTCATATAGTAAATGAGACGTATACTTCTTTTCTTTATCAATTCTAGAAATTAAACCCAAAGAAATATTAGAATAGGAAGTTAAAGGAACATTAACAGGTTTCACATTGTTCATACCGAATTTTGCAAGTTTTTTCTCAGCATGCTTCTGTTGTGATAACTAGAGCTTTCCATTTTCTTGTCTCTGTGTATCTCCATGCCCAATATCTTTTTTGCAGCTCCAATATCCTTCATATCAAATGTCCTAGAAAACTAAGTCTTTAACTTATCGATCTCTTCTATGATTTTTCTTACAATAAGCATATCATCAACATACAAAACCTAGATAATGAATATACCATTTAAATTAAGATACACATAATGATCATATTCACTTCTGGTGAAGTTTTGGCTCACCATGAAGGAGTCAAAATTCTTGTACCATTTCTTGGGAAACTGTCTTAAGCCATACAATGATTTCCTAAGCTTGAAAACTAATCTCCTATTGTGACCTTGTACAAAACCTTCTGGTTGTTCCATAGAGATCTCCTAATCCAAATCTCCATGAAGAAAACAAATTTTAACATCTAACTATTCTAACTCACGGTCAAGTAATGGAATTAGTGCTAACATTGTATGAATAGAAACAAGTTTTACAATTGGAAAAAAAATATCATGAAATTTAATACCTTTTATTTGAGAGAACCCTTTTTCTACCAGTCTCACCTTATATCTTTCAATATTTCCATAGAAATTTCTCTTCAATTTGATGACCCATTTACATCCAACAACACTCCTCCCTTTAAGAAG
The DNA here is from genome assembly GCA_000404065.3 of Pinus taeda. Classification (NCBI taxonomy): domain Eukaryota; kingdom Viridiplantae; phylum Streptophyta; class Pinopsida; order Pinales; family Pinaceae; genus Pinus; species Pinus taeda. The sequence goes on along the minus strand of APFE031537302.1, from coordinate 38,252 downwards.
TTCTACAAGATCCGTGGTTTTTTTCTTATCTAAGGAATCCATTTCCTCAACCATAGTCTTCCTCCATTTTTCACTATATGCATCATCCATTGCTTCTTGATAACAAGAAGGTTCCACATCCTCAGTAATCAAAGCAATAGATGAAGCGACATCTTCATACCTCTTGGGTGCTCTTTTTCCCTTGTGGACCTCCTAAGAGTGACTGGTTGTTGAACTTATCTAATTTCCTTTATATATTCTTCACCTTTTCCTTCAAAATTTTCTTCTTCCTTCCAACTTTTTGAAAAACGGTTGAGTCTGCAACCGAATTTGTTGATTTGGCGATACCTGTTCCAGTTCAACATTTTCAACATTGACTTATATAAGTGAAGATTAATTAAACATTATATCTCTAGTAATGATGATCTTATGCAAGGAAGGATACCATAACTTGTATCCTTTCATATCATCATCATACCCAACAAAGACATAACATGTTTCTTTTGTGTCTAACTTAGAACATTGATTCTTTGGAATGAGAGAATATGCATTACAACCAAAAATTCTTAAATATGAATAATAAAAAGATTGACCCAACCAAACTTCTTCAGGAATTTTACAATTAATATCAATTGAAGGTAATCTATTTACCAAATAACAAATAGTGGATACTTCGTCTGCCCACATCTCCTTCTATAGATTAGCATTGTTGATCATGCATATGGATTTTTCCATAAGAGTTTTATTCATGTGTTCGACAATGCCATTTTTCTGAGTATAGACAACAATTGTGCATCTAGCAATCCCTTCATCCTTGCAATACCACTCAAATTCTAAAGAGGTAAATTCACTCCCATTGTCAGTTCTTAAATATTTAATTATATTATCAGTTTTCTTTTCCACCATAACTTGAAAATGTTTAAAAGAATTAAATACATTAGCCTTTCTTTTTAACATATAAACCCAAACGTTTCTAGAGAAGTCATCAATAGTTGTTACAAAATATAATGCACCCCATAAGACACTGTAAGAGATGGTCCCCAGAGATCAGACTTAATATAATCCAAAACTCCATTACTATTATGACTTCCAGATTTAAATTTTTGTCTGAAATTTTCTCTATATACACAATGTTTGCAAAAATCCAAACTCAACAATTTCAAATTAGGAATTATTTTATGATTCATTAGCGCCTGAAGGCCCTTATCGATCATGTGACCTATTCGTTGATGCCATAGGTGAGTATCTTCTCCTAACTCCTCAGATACAGTCACTGCCTCATTAACTTGAGTACTTCCTTTAACTCAGTAAAGGTTTATGGTCTTCTATGCCTTCATAACAACCAAAACGCCCTTTAAAACTCTCAGGGATCTACCTTGACCTGTAAATTTGTAACCCTCTGAATCCAATACTATTAATTTTAGATAACAATGGTATGTTCTATACTTGAAACAATTACTTCAATGCCCTTTAGTTAGCCCAATGATGATTTCCACTTTAACTTTTAATAGAAATCACATTAACCATCACATTGATAGTAACTATAGATAGAACATAAACAATAAATACATAAGACAAGGCAAGACAAGAGAACACTAGAATTTGGCGAATGCTAGGGAAAAACCACAAGATGGTAAAAACCCTTTGATCAATTCTTCTTATTATAATATCAAATGTTTATCAAATAGAGAGAATACAATAAAGTCAAAATTGACTTGCCAATAGATGATCAAAACCACTTTCCAAAATAGCCTTGTCAAATTTGTAATTCAACTCTAAATCAACAATAGTCAAATCATCCCTAACCAAAAAGTCAATAAGATTCGAATTCTGGTAAAATCCTTCCAAAAGAGCTCGGTCAAAGGAGAGAGGAACTCATCCTTTCTTGTCATTCAATGTCAGCCCAAAATAGTCATCAAAACAACAGCCAAACTCGGTTAACCTGAAGTCAAATCTCCGGTCAAATAGGCTTGCGATCAATGCAGGTCAAAGTGCCTAGAAATTATCAGTTTCTCTGCCAAACAGTATGGCCTTCCCAAAAGATTGAACTAAAATTTTGCCCAGAAAGTCAAAGTCAATGTTGGTCAAATTACAGAAAAACTTCATATTTTTGGCCCTGTAATTTTCTTCCTCCTCCCTGCCACACGTGTCAGAAAATTAGTTTCCCAATAAGTGTATGAACCAAACAGATAAAGAGAGAGAAGAATGTGTTGTGTTGATGAGCTGCCAAATGAGGTTTGAGGTCATCCTTATTTATACAAGTCGGAGGATCAAAAGACATGCCACTTGGGCTTCATGAGCCTCCATGATGGTGTGGTCGACCTTGAAAATTTACATATGTGTGGGCTTGACCTCAAAAACATATTTCTCCTTATACAAATTTACTGATATTTAGGTTGATTCTGGTCCTCTGGAAAAGAGGAATTCAATGCAATAAATATCTCCATCAAATGAGTTTTCCAAAGTGAAATTTCACCCTAGTTTCCAAATTTAACACTCCCTCTCAACTAGTGAAAATTCCACTTGCCAATATTTGACCATTCATCATCATGCCATCCTGCCATCATGTACCATCTTTGTATCTTGTCAAAACTCTGTTGAACATTGATATAGATAATGAAAAAGAATCGATCAAGAGTGAGTCACAAGACCTTGCCACTCTCCACTGACTAAAGTCGGTCCACATAACCAAGGATATAAGCCCACTTGCACTTTATCCGAAATCAAGTTGGTGAACATCATGCATCCTAGACATAGGGAGTACAGTAGTGCACGATGCATCCATTTATAGTGTGATGGTCCCTATCCTCTTTTCTTGACTCATTGGTTCAATGAGAGGTACTTCACAAGAGTCCCATAATACATGGGTAGGATGTATGTTGGGGCATCCACAGGAAAAGGTGAACCACTCATCTTTCTCATATGCCATAAGAGAAGGTGAACCACTCATCCTGCTCAGATGCCATAGGAGAAGGTGAACCACTAATCCTATACATATATGATTAGCCATAGGGGAAGGTAAGCCACTCACCCTATGATCTCATATATCATCATGGGGTATCACAACGGAAGGTGAACCACTCACCCTATGGTTTCTCATAGCTCCAAGAAGTTCCCCAGGCCCCCATGAGCTCTCAAAGATCAATGTCCAACTCAAGTGGGACCCTCATGGGAGGGTCCTTCTATGACTCCAAGTCTTTGTCGAAAGGTTAAGAAGTTGACCTTCCCTAAGGGCTTCATGAGCATGCCAGCAACTTGATCATTAGTACTAATGTGTTGGAACCTTATTTCTCCCCTTTGTACCATATCCTAGATAAAGTGGTACCTGATATCAATGTGCTTGGAGCGATCATGGAACATGTGATTCTCTGAAAGGAGAATCCCACTTTGGTTATCACAATAGCTAATGGTGTTATCCATCATGTGCTCAGATATCTCACTAAAGAGCTTCCTCAACCAAACAACTTCACAAAAAACCATACTAGTTGCAATGTATTTGGCCTCAACAGTGCTTAGAGGAACCTATTTCTGATTCCTGCTCATCCAAGAATTCAAAGGATATCCCAATGAGAAGCAAAATCATGATGTTCTCTTTCTATCCACCACACTTCCATCCTAGTCAGCATCAGAATATCCATGTAGCCTCAAATTCTGGACAATGTTTTTCAGCCCATAGTTGATTGATCCAGGTGGATCCAGGGACACACACATGATAAATAAGGCTTATGTAAGATTGAAAATCAAAGTGACTAGAATGATTTTGAACCAGAACAAAAGCATAGATCTCATTGTCCTGATCGTGACAGTGTGAACGGTTCATCAATCCGAGCTCGTACGAGGGAGAACGAGCCAGTCAAAGTTTTGGTCAAAGTTCGACTATGGGCCAAGTTTAAGTGTCCTACAATTTGACCGCCCTCGAGGCATGAAACCTAGCTCATGAAAGTGGTCAAAATTGTGGCCTCGTCAAATTGCCCAATGTCCCTTATTTTCTAAAGATTTCAAAAAACCACCCCTATTCGTATAAAAATAAATAAATAAATAAATAATAAATATATATATATATATATATATATATATATATATATTATATATATATTAATATATAATATATATATAATAATATATATATTATATATATATATATATATATATATATATATTGGGGTGGCCACCCCACCAACACCCCCCCAAACCCGACAATATAAAAGTTGTTAATTAAAATTGGTTGATGGGCCATGACCCCCGTCGGCCCCCCCAACCCACGAAAACCGCATTAAACTTAATATGGGGTGGGCGTGGGCCACCCCTGGTGGACCCGACCCACACCCCCAAAACATACCATAAAAAAAACTGAGGGTAGCAGGGCTCGAACCCGCCCAGCTGGTGCAGTCGGCCTGCCTCTCGGGCACCCTCGCACATGCAACAACCAAACCTTGATGCGCCCCTCATACCATTTAATGCGCCCAACCATGAGCCATTGTACCATGAACTAAAACAATGCAACAGCCAAATATTAATATGCCATTTCAATTAATGCACCAACCAACGGTCAACATGCAATACGGAGGTTATGGGGGTGGGCCATTCAATGCAAACCCGACCCCCCAACAAAGTATACACAGATTGTAAAAAACTAATGTAAGTTAATTTGGGAGGGGTGTGATTTGATCCCCCGACCCCTCCTCAACAAATTGCCTTATTTACCAACGTGCCACAACGATCGTGTTGGTAACTCTACCCAGAATGTCATATAAACCCAACATTTTCCCAGCGCGCCCAAGGATGGAGAAGTAGGAGGGTGCACTGAAATCGAGGTGAAATTTTAATTAATTTATTTGCAGGTGGAACCATAGATTGAGCAATATTTCTAGGAGGGTGAAATTTTTGCAGTGTCCAAATTGGACAAATTTTATGTCGATCTTACACCTCTCAGCGACATGAACCTAATGGCGCAATCCGTTTCCTGATCTGAGCAGCAAACTTGCAGAGGACCCGGAGGAGGGAATATTTGAGGAATCTAGGGGGAATCTAAAAGATTCCTTGAGCCCTAGATTTCCACTTTCTCAGAATTCAGAAATTTGATAGTCAATTTTGCACTATTCGACGCCACAAATCTGATGGTGCATTCAGATTTTCCATTTTCTCATTTCATTTTTCGGCCACTTTTCAAAGTGGAGTGTAGGTGTCAGTAGTCAACGTGTGAACAGTCATCCCATGAGATCCGACGCCGCGAGATTGATGATATAGCCAGCTTCAGCAGTTTGACATCCTTTTCCTTAGATGTCCCCCATATGTGATGTATATGCAGTGTGTTCATGTACTTCTTTTGCTATGAATTGTGTTGCACATATCCCTGTTTGATGTTTGATGTGGGATCTTATTTTCATACTTGTTTCATGATTCCTGCTTGATGTGATGCGAAATAATTTGTGGGATGTACTTTTTGTCATGATTCGTCATGTTTTATTTGAGATCCCTTTGTCGTCATGTTGATGGAATACTCATGTGTTTCCATGCATGATTGCACTGAAATCCCTTTTATGCCATATTGGCGAGATGTTCATTATCATCATGCATGAGTTTATGTCATACTGATAGGATTCCTTTCTTACTGAGAGTTCCTGTAGCAGAACATCTCTTGGCACCACTCCTGCATGAGGGAATTTTCCTTGTATGATAGTGACATCACCTCGTATGTACATCATCACTATTGACAGCACTTAATGCAGTGGCCTACACCATCTTGACATCGGGGCCCCAAGACGTAGGCCTTCCTAGATGAACTTCGTTATCAACAGCTTATGTTTTCATGTGATGATGATTGTCATGTTCCTCTTCTTTATAGCATGTAGATGTATTCATTTATGTTCTTTTAAAAATGCAATTTAACACATCACGAAAGTAAAAGGTCTTGGAAGGGTCTTTTGTCACACCCAAACCTGGATCAAGTGGTATCAGAGTGGTCTTTGCGTGGATGTGAATTGCAAGCATGAACAATGGAATGTGCAGCAATAGAGAATGAAAAAGCGATGTACGAGACCATGCTCAAAATTTCCAAAAGGGTGGAAATAATGTATGAAACCCTACAAAAAGAGACAGAGGAAAAGGAGCGATTGCAACTTCAGTTGCTAGCCATGGAAGAGGCTCTAGAAGAATTGAAGCGCAACAACTAGAATCTTCAAACAGAGAACGTTTAATGGAAGATGCTTCTACATGAAGAAAAAGAGGAAAAACAAAGTTTTCTACGATGGCTGTAAGATAAGGATGAGGCCTTGGAAAAGCAGCAGCGTGACCCATGTGAGGTAAAAAGTAGTTCTCTGTCTTCATGTATGTGTCCTGATGATGATTTCATTGTTTTTGAAAATCATACCACAGGAATTGGCTCCAAACTGTTGAAGATAATGGGGTATGAAGGGAAAGGCTTTGGCATTAGTGGCCAAGGCATTGTCAACCCCATCAAAGTAAAAGAATTACCCTGTAAAACAGGACTTCGATATGTCAAGAAAGAAGTTGGGGAATGTACCGAGACAACTAGCAAACCACCAACAACAGATGATGAGCAGCCCTCATCACTTCTTTCCAAATCGACAGTGAAGGTAAAAGACGTTGATTTCCTTTCGGTTTTGTCTTCACATAGTATGATTTCTGTTGGAGATTTGGAGATCCCAATTACAGGGACAAAAGTGAGGCTCCTTACCAGGACGAGGCATGAGGAGGAAAAAGAACTTGGTGTTAATAACCAAGGCATAACTCAACCATTGGAGGTTGTGCAGAGACCTCAATTTGCAGGCTTGAGATACACCAAGGGAGAATGCTCGAAGGTGTCATATGCTTCCGATACATCATCAAAATCATCGAGGAAAGAGAATGATGGGAACACATTCCCATCATCCCATGGCAATGCCCATTGCAAGGAAAGAGCTAAGGCAAGCTCTCATCGTCATACTTACACCAAAGACAGCAAGGAAAGGTATAACCAGTCTTAACGTTCAAATGTTCATTTCAATTATAATCATGTTGTTAATGATGAATGTAAAACATGGCATTGAAAAACATGTACCTTTTGTGGATTACATAACCATACATTTTCTAAGTGTTGGAAAAGAATGGAAACACACAAAAGAATGAGGCATGAAAGACCCTCTCAATAGCAAGTACAGAAACATTTTAAGCATATCTGGAGGAAGAAGACCTATTGCAGCCATTGCAACAAAGGTGGCCATCAAAGAGACACATGTTGGAGGCTCCATCAAGAACAACGCCTTAAAGACAAAGTGTCGATGCATGAACTAGATGAAATGATTGTTCAACAAGCAAAGCCACCACATGGATATGACCCATTCACATTGATAAGTGAAAAAAGGTTTCTAGATATGTTAGCATTTCATGGTCATGCTTTTGTAAATAATTTGTTGCAATTTAAAATGTAAAAGTGACGATGTGTTTTCCATCACTTGTTCAACAACAATGATGTCTGGTATTATTTTGAGCCGCATTTTACACTCTGAATGCGATGTTGTGTTTCCATCACTTGCTAAAGAAACAATAGTGTTTGACCTTATCTTTGTAAATCATGTGTTGCAATGATGATGTGTTTTTCATCACTTATTGGAGCAACAATGATATGTTGGCCTTGTTTTCAAAGCTGGGGTATTGTGTCCATCTTGATGTAGACTTGACCACCGAGTATCTGTTATAAACTCGTGGCAAGTTGTGGGATGCTTGGATCCTTAGTTGGTCATGAAATTCAAGCATGTAATTTGAAAAACAATGTACTATAGGTTGCAGAGATTGCACGTGTCGGCTCATCACTTACGGCTCCAAAGAACAAAGGTGAAGGAGAGGGAAGCGAGGCCTTTCGGGACGCTTGTGATGCAAACAAGGTACAGATAAGATGCAGATTATTTTTCATGATTTTGGAGGGCCAAAAGCTCCTCAGTGGGGAGGATTGATCCAAGTGGCTCCAACGGCACACACAAGACAAAGAGGGCTTATATAAACTTGAAAATCAAAGTGACCAAAACACTTTCGAACTAAGACCAGAGCGTAGATCTCGTCATCCTGATTGCAGCACTGTGAACGGTTCATCAATCCGAGCTCGTATGAGGGAAAACGAGCCAGTCAAAGTTTTGGTCAAAGTTGGACTGTGGGCCACATTTAAGTGTCCTAAAATTTGACCCCCCGGGGGCATGAAACCTAGCTCCTGAAAGTGGTCAAAATTGTGGCCTTGTTAAATTTCCCAATATCCCTTATTTTCTAAAGATTTCAAAAAACCACCCTTATTCCTATAAAATAAAATATATAATATAATATAATATATTTTTGGGGTGGGATCCATCAACCCCTGCCATCCCCCCCCCCCCCCACCCCCGAACCAACATACAAAAATTGTTAAGTTAAAATTGGCCGACGGGCCATGATCTCCGTCATCCCCCCCAACCCACTGTAACCACATTAAACTTCATATGGGGTGGGCATGAGCCACCCCTGGTGGACCCAACCCACACCCATAAAACATTACAATAAAAAACGTCGAGGGTGGCAACGCTCAAACCCGCCCAACCTGTGTGATCGGCCCGCCTCCCGGGCACCCTCACACATGCAACAACCAAACCTTAATGCTCCCCTCATACCATTTAATGTGCCCAACCATGAGCCATTGTACCATGAACCAAAACAACGCAACGGCCAAATATTAATACGCCATTCAATTAATGCGCCAACCAATGGTCAACATGCAATATAGAGGTTATGGGGGCGGGCCGCCCAATGCAGACCCAACCACCCAACAAAGTATATGCAGTTTGTAAAAAAACTAATGTAAGTTAATTTGGGAGGGGCGGGATTTGATCCCCAGACCCCTCCTCAACAAATTTCCTTATTTACCAACATGCCACAATGACCGTGTTGGTAACTCCACCCGGAATTTCATATATACCCAGCATTTTCCTAGTGCACCCAAGGGTGGAGGAGAAGGAGCGGGCACGGAAATTGAGGCAAATTTTTAACTAATTTATTTGCAGGTGGAACCATGATTGAGTGAGATTTCCCGGAGGGTGAAATTTTTGCAGTGTCCAAATTAGACAAATTTTATGTCGATCTCGCACCTCTCAATGACACGAACCTAATGGCACAGTCAATTTCCTTATCTGAGTAGCAGATTTTCCGAGGACCCAGAGGAGGGAATCTTTGAGGAATCTAGGGGGAATCTAAAAGATTCCTTGAGCCCCAGATTTCCACTTTCTCAAAATTCAAAATTTGACAGTAAATTTTGCACTATTCAACGCCACAAATCTGATGGTGCATTTAGATTTTCCATTTGCTCATTTCATTTTTTGGCCACTTTTCAAAGTGGAGTGTAGGTGTCAATAGTCAACGTGCGAGCAGTCATTCCATGAGATCCGACGCCACCAGATTGATGATACAACCAATTTCAGCAGTTTGACATCCTTTTCTTCAGATGGCCCTCGGATGTGAGGTTTATGCAGTGTGTTCATGTCCTTCATTTGCTATGCATTGTGCTGCACATAACCTTGTTTGATGTTTGACGTGGGACCTTGTTTTCGTACTTGTTTCATGATTCCTGCTTGATGTGATGTGGAATCATTTGTGGGATGTACTTGTTGTTATGATTCGCCATGTTTTATTTGAGATCACTTTGTTGTCATGTTGATGGGATATTCATGTGTTGCCATGTATGATTGCATGGAAATCCCTTTTATGCCATGTTGGCGGGATGTTCATTATCATCATGCATGAGTTTGTGTCATACTAATAGGAGTCCTTTTTTATTGAGAGTTCCTGTAGCGAAACATCTCTTGGCACCACTCATGTGTGAGGGCATTTTCCTTGTATAATAGTGACATCACATCTTATGTACACCATCACTATTGATAGCACTTAATGCAGTGGCCTACACCATCTTGATAGTGGGGCCCGAAGACGTATTCCCTCCTAGACGAACTCCGTTATCAACGGCTTATGTTTTCATGTGTTGATGATTGTCATGTTCCTCTTCTTTACATCATGCAGATGTATTCATTTATGTTCTTTTAAAAATGCAATTTAACACATCACAAAAATAAAAGGTCTTAGAAGGGTCCTTTGTCACACTCAAACCTGGATCATTAATTGTGCCACAAAGATATCTCAGGAGATTCTTAGCAGAAATCCAATGTATGTGATGAGGCTCAACCATAAATTCACTCAAAGTATTTACAACAAAGCATATGTATATTTGAGAGTTTACCAAGAACATCAGAACCCCCACAAGTTGTCTATATTCAGAAGGGTTTTCTAATTCGATACCAACAACACTTCCACATAACTTCTTGAAGCTGAGTTCCATCAAAGTAGACATAGACTTGCATTCCACCATCCCACATCTCTCTATAAACTTCACAATCTATTTTCCTTGATAAAGGAAAATCTTGCCTGGATTTTGCTAGACCTCTATGCCTAGGATGTAATGCATGAGTCCTAGGTCCTTCATATTAAACTCAAAAGTCAACTCCCTCTTGCATTGATAAATGAGAGGGTCTGCACCGGTTAGAAATAGATCATCAACATAAAGGACCAAAACAAGAGGCATTTACTTTTCAACCTTTAAGTATAGGTTTTGATCAATAGAGGTCCTTGTAAATCCCAGCTTCATAAGATAGCTATCAATCCTTTTGTACCAAGCCCTAGGGACTTGATTCAACCCATAGAGGGTTTTCTTCAACCGGAAGACATGTGTCCATCTATCTTGTACTTCAAACCCCTGATATTGTTCCAAGTAGACTTCCTCCTTAAGCGAGCCATACAAGAAAGCAGTCTTGACATCCATTTGATGTAGGCTCCATCCTTGATTGGCAGCAAGAGAAATAATAGATCAGATATTGGTATATCAGGTAACCAGTGCAAATATTCGTCATATTCCATTCCTTCCTTTTGAGAGAAGCCATGAGCAACGAACCTGACATTATATTTTCTAGCACTTCCATCAGCTCCGTTTTTAATTTTGAAAATCCACTTGGAGGTGACCACTGACTTGTCCTTAGGTCTAGGCACCACTTCCTAAAATTCATTCTTCATGATTGATTCATATTCCTCGTTCATCGCATCTTTCCATACTTTATGCTTTACAAATTCTTTGAATGTGCATGGTTTAGCTTGAAAAATAATACTCATGGTAGCCAAGTATCGTTGATACTATTCAGCTTCTTATTTTCACGAAATGTACCTCTTGGAGAAGTATGTCTTTCAACATCTTCAAGAGTGTCCTTGAGCCATAGAGGCCTTTTCCTTTAGGAAGAGGGACCAACAGGAGGTGGATCAGTAGGATCCATCGGTTCATCAACATTAGGCGTATGCTCATCCATCAAAGGTTTGTCTTGTTTTTTGGCAGAATCATCATCATCCTTCCTTGAGATGGGGAGATATTTGGCTTTCCCAAGGACGGTTTGTTAGCTTATTAGGGCCTGACCCAGGTTCAGAGTTGATTTAGCTAAACAAATCTCGGTACTACAGGCCCTTTTGGCAACAGTTTGCGGAGCACAGACTGAGGTCTCACCAGAAGTAGTATGGGAGCGTGTTAGAACCAAGTTTCCACACCCTGGAGATGTTTGATGAGTTCAAGTGGTCCACAGTTTGACCCTGCAAGCACGTCGCTTCACACACTTTCCCGTACCTTGCAGCCTAAGATGTTGCCTTCGCGCATCCCTACTCGGGGGCCGAATGTTTTCATTACCCAAGACCTTCCTGATATTCCACTGTTAATTTATTATCTTAGCCTACTTGCATGCTTTAAGTTATACTTAACAATATAAACCATTCATATAGGTGCGCGCAGTAAATAAACAGTATATTCGCAAATTATATCAACCATGCATTAACTCAAGAATAGATACACATGATTATGATAAAACTTCTATTTATTAATTCTTTCCTCGGTTACAGACTCAACTCCACCCTATGCACTCAGCTGCAGGGGTCTGCACATTTAGCTGCGGACTACTAGGCCTCTGTGCACTCAGCTACAGAGCCTTCTCCTACTCTACTACCCAAAGACACACTTAGTCGCTTAGACTCTTTCTTCTCTCTACTACTTCTTCTCTTTTACACTTAGAGCCTTGCTCTATTTATATAATCCCATGGTCCACGGACCATGGGTAGGCTGACATTACATTACAAAACCAGGGCAGACAACCCTGTGACTCTAACATACTTTTGCGCCTGCAATTTGCGGAACTTTACAACAAAATTCGATCAAAACTTGGGATTTGAGCCCCAAAACATGCCTTCGTGGGATTCCATGCCCAACAGGCCCCCAACACAAACATCATGACTTGCCCTCGAGTCACTCTGTCAGCACGGCGATCTTGGCACAAAGTCCCTCCAACTGTTCTCAAACTGTGCAGAGGTCAGCAATGCATTGAGTTGCTGCTTACTGGATCTGTTGCATATGCTATTCCAAGACCTCTGTGTCTGGGGTGCTTCTCTGCTTCAATTTTTGGATCCCCTGTATGTTCACGATATTTCCTTCGATGTCTGCCATGATGATGAAGGCCTCATTGATCCACGGCTGGACGCGCGCTTTTGAGAACTGCCTCCTTGTGTCGCACTGCATCCATCTGCTCCTTCAGTGCCTTAGCCTGCTGCATCCTCGCAAGCCGCTGGGTGAGTACCAGTGTCTACACAGTTCCTCAGGCACTTTCGTACTGTTGTCAGATTTCTCGCACCTTTGTCTCTAAGCGCTGGATGTTGGGGTCCTCCTACAGAGTTGTGAGGACCTCAAGTGCTTCTTCCAACATGTTGGTGCAGTCTTGCACTACACCTATGATTTCCTCCAATCCCACTGTGATAGCACTAGTGCACTGTTCTCTGACTTCCAGGGGAGTGGATGGCTGCGCCTGTAATCGCAGCGTGGTGATCTGAAGATTCAGCTGCAGCTGAGCGTTTGTCATTTCTTCCCTGGCCTCACAGACTCCTGTTGCTAATCAATGGATCTACACCTCTGCTGGTAGATCTACTAAGATGGCCATCTCTGGGACGCTTCATCAAGTGTCACCTATCACATGTACCAGCCATTGGTTTTGCGACACCAATTTGTCGTGTTGCAAGTTGATTTGTTCCATGTTTATCTTCTTCTCACTGAGGACTTGCAGCGCGCGGCTCTCCCTAGCACGCAGCTCTGCCATTATCCCATCCTACAATAAATATAATGTCTCGCACGGAAGGGAATCTATATTAACCCCAAGACCTTTCATCATGCTAACCGATAGCCTAGCATCCTCATTTGATGCCACTAGAGCCCCTTCTAACAACACGATTATGTTTTTCATCCACACGTGCAACATCTGCTCTATTGTCGTGGATCTGACTGCGAGGTTGGTTGAAAGGGTACTACCCTAAGGGGGGTGCTTGAGAGGGTGATAGCCCCATCGGATCAGGATCTGCATAAGAGATGTCCGATGTCGTTTCACTGGAATCCGACAAACAAAGAAATTGAAGAGTGGTTGGACATAAAGATTCACGTGTTTGCGGCGTAGGAAAACAGGAATCCATGAGTATCGAAGGAAGAGTGGTTAGAGCACTACTTATATACGGAAATCCATGAAATTTTCTTTGCATCCTTCCCCTCTGAGTTGTACAAGTCGATTTTGAAGCTAGTAGACAGTCAGGGAAGGTCTAGGCTCGACAAACCTATTATGTGGACTCCAAAGTTGGTGCGTAGACTGGAAGCATCAGAAGATAAGATCCTGCGTGTTGTGGACCATTGGCTTGATCAAATTATAGGAGGGTTTATCACCGAGTTTGTGGTAGATACTTTAGTCAGCTATATCGATGGAACAACGCTTCCTCAAAGGACTGCGAGGTAATTACATTAAATCTTTTGAACACTTGAATTAAAATGCTACTATGTGAAAAGTGGGTTATGTGAATAAATTGATGTTTGGGGCTACGCAAAGTGGGAAGATCTACAGAAATGAAGGTAGTGCAGAATTAGAGACTAGTCCCTTGATTTCACCTCCATGGGAGAGTAAGGAAGAGCTCGCAAAAGTTTCACCAAGAAGTATGATCAGTCTGATAAGACAGCGAATTCCGCGCATACCACCCCCGCCTACACCACCACCAGTTTCACCATCTTCACCCCCATCTTCGCCCACACCACCTCCACCACCACCACAATTCAATATGGAAAGCGCAATAAAAATTTTTCTGTTCAAAGGAGTAGGAAATGAAGATCCAAACCAATTTTGGTTTGCGGTAAAGGCTGTATGGGAAGCGGAGGGAGTCATGAATGACAACATAAACAAAGCAACGTTGGTCAGCGCTTTGCAAGATTGCACATTGACGTGGTACATTAAGCATTCCAATGACAATCCAAATGTAGGGATCACGGATATCCAATATGTGCTAAACAAGGAATTTAGCAGGCCAAAATCAGAGACACAGATGATTATTAGATTTAATGAAATTGTGATTCTTCCAGGGGCGATCCCTTAGGAGCTAGATCAGAGACTAAAGTGTATGATTCGTGAAGCCAACATGACCTTGACGGATGGGGAACACTGCGCATGGTTTGTGGTGTTGCTAACGCCACATCTAAGGAACGCGTTGTCACAACAGAAGCTGTCAACTCAAGCCGAGGCCTTGGAGATCACAATGAGACTGCACGAGACCCCAATGCAAGATGCTAACCTAGGAGTCCAACAGATCCATGCGCAGTTGAAAAACTTGTGTCTTGAGATGCAGAGTTTGAAACAAGATAGGACAACTCGCCCAGAAGCGCGTGATGAGGTATGGTGCATAAAGTGCAAAGGCCAAGGACATGACAAGGATCATTGTCCAGTATTCACGAACTTCCTAGCGGCAGGAGGACCAATTCCATTGAGACCAGAGGCAAAAGCATGGCCGAGTGCAGAGCCTGCATTATGGTGTTTGATTTGTCAGATAAGAGGGAATCATGCTACAGATAACTGCCATCTATTACAGAAGTACGCAAACGTCCCAGCAGTTGTTCTATAATTTCTGCAGGTCACTAGGCCATGATGAGCATACCTGTAGGATTTATGAATTGATGATGGATCACACTCCTACCTACAGAGTTCAAACCGAAATGCGAGCCCTCGATCAAAATTCAGGGATGGCGTGCACTGGATTTCAGGGGCATGGACGAGGTCGAGGTGGAATGGGACTAGGAAGAGGTCGCGGCCAGCTGATTTGTTACAATTGCAGAGGGCCAGGTCATTATGCCCACGATTGTACAAATCCGACAAGACCATCATGCTTATATTGTACCCAATTTGATCATGAGACAGAGGACTGTCCCACGCTGATAGCGAGGTTACGCAATAAAGGAGCACTCCAACCTCCCCTGACTCAGAACCTGCAAATGATGAGGTTTGAGCCGCGCGAGGAAGAACCAAATGTAAATATTGTGCTCCGAAGTGGTATTATGATAGGAGATGACAAAGGTAAGCAGCCTGAAGAGAGTGCCTAGGTTCACAAGGCTCTAACAAAGGAACCAGAATTTGATTTGGAGCGTGCGAAGGAGACATTCATGGAAGCTAAGCAGAGCTGTATGGAGGCCTCCACTTCAGGTAGTAAAGACGAACTAAAACCAGAAATGGACCCATCAATGCTCACTACCTTTCTGGAGAAATGCATGACGCTGCTGCATGACAGCGAGGCTATGAAGGGGCTACAAGAACTCATCACTAGATGTGTTGGGACCACACCATGAGAATTGTGCGTAGTTCAGAAGCTCAGGAAGCACACAATGCGAACAAGAAGAGAGATGATATTGACTGTGTAGATCGGGGAATATGAAATGGATCAAGTGAGTTTGGATCTAGGATCGGATGCGAACGTCCTGCCAAAGTAGACATGGGAGTGCATGGGAAGGCCCACGTTGCAATGGTCTCCTATTCAATTGCGAATGGAAAACCAACAAAAGATCCTACCTATGGGAAGATTGCAAGGAATAATGGTAGATATCAAAGCTGCGAGCATGCTTACAGATATTGAAGTGATAGAGATTGTTGATGATGACAATCCCTATTCTGTGCTACTGGGAATAGATGGGGCCACTAACATAAATGGAGTGATAAATCTAAAGAAGTACAAGATGATTTTTGAGAAAACTTCACCGCGCCTAGTGGTACCTTTAGACCCTACGGAAGGATCATGCTACACAGAGCCAGTGCACGAGTGTGACAACGATGACGATCTAGACTGTATCTACAAGATAACTACGTGGGAGCAGGACTGGGTGAATCCAATAGCGGATGGCAGGATTTTGTGGGGGCACGAAAGCTGTTGCACTTCAGATTCAGAAGAAGAGATAGAACGATGGCAGAACCAGTTACACGAGGTAACCGCGTTGAACTACAACATGATGATAAGGTCACTACGTTGTGTATCAAAGGAAACAAGAGATCTTCCTATGTATGATGGGTTGACAGGGGTGGATGATTTCCTGATCAAATTTGAAATCGAAGTACCGGAACAGTAGCGTTTCAATGCTCTGAAATGGGCACTGCGCGCTATGCCCATGTCAGGCCCCAATAAGCCAAACAAATCCCAGTACTACTGGCCCTTTCAGCAACAGTCCACAGAGCGCAGACTGACGTCTCACCCGAAGTAGTATGGGAGGGTTCTAAAACCAGGTTTCTGCACCCTGGAGATGTCTAATGAGTTCAAGTGGTCTGCGATTTGGCCCTGCACGGACATCGCTACGTGCACTTTCTCATACCTCGCAGCCTAAGATGTTGCCTTCGCACAGCCCTACTCGTGCGCTGAATGTTGTTATTACCCAAGAACTTCTTGATATTCCATTGTTAATTGATTATCTTAGCCTACTTGCATGCTTTAAGTTATACTTAACAATATAAACCATTCATACAGGTGCGTGCAGTAAATAAACAATATATTCGCAAATTATATCAACCATGAATTAACTCAAGAACAGATACAAATAATTATGATAAAACTTTTCTTTATTAATTATTTCCTCAGCTACAGACTCGACTCTGCCCTGCGCACTCAGCTGCAGGGGTCTGCGCACTCAGTTGCGGACTACTAGGCCTCTGCGCACTCAGCTGCAGAGCCTTCTCCTACTCTACAACCCAAATACACACTTTACTTAGTCGCTTAGACTCTTTCTTATCTCTACTACTTCTTCTCTTTTACACTTAGAGCCTCATTCTATTTATACAATCCCATGGTCTGCGGACCATGGGTAGGCCGACATTACATTAAAAACTAGGGCGGACAACCCTATGACTCTAACATACTTCCGCGCTCGCAATTCGTGGAAATTTACAACAAAATTCGATCCAAACTTGGGATTTGAGGCCCAAAACATGCCTTGGGGGGATTCCATGCCCAACATAGTTTCTTCATCCAAGGTAACATCATAGCTTACTTCCACATCTCTTTGACTAGGTACATAGATTCTATATGCCTTTGAATTTTCAATATAGCCAACGAGCATACCTTTCTTCCCAGAAGCTTCCAACGTATTCCTTTTCTCTTTAGGAACATGAAAGTATACCAGACAACCAAAGATTATAAAATGAGAAACATATGGTTTCTTACCATTGAAGGCTTCCTCGGGTCTTTTGAAATCCAAAGCTTGATGCGGGCTCCTATTTTGAACATATACGGAAGTGTTGAAAACTTCTCCCCATAATAAATTTGGTAGACCTTGATCATATATCATGGCACGGGTGGCTTCCATAATTTTTCAATTCTTCCTTTCAGCAATGCCATTATACTCAATAGTGTATGGAACAATTATCTCCCTCTTAATTCCAACCTCTCTGCAAAATTCATTGAATTCATTTGATTCATATTTGGTTCCATTGTTGGCCATCAACGTCTTTATCTTCTTCCCTGCTTGATTTTCACCAATGCCTTGAAAGAATGAAACCATTCGAACACTTCATCCTTCCTCTTCAAGAAATATATCCATGTTTTGCGAGAGAAGTCATCGAAAATATTGCATAGTACAAGTATCATCCTAATGAAGTTATGGGAAGATACCGGCCAGGCCATAATGGAGTAATTAAAGAACATCGATAGTCTTTCTTTCACTAGAAGGGAATGGTCCCTTTGAATGTTTCCTAGTTCCACAACCATGACAAACACCTTCATGGTTCATGTTAAACTCAGGCATACATGTGACAATCTTCCTTACCCTAGGTAAGGCTTTGTAATGCAAGTGGGCAAATCTCTAGTGTCATAATTCATATTTAAGAGAAGTGTCACTCATCAAAGCTCCCAAAGGACTTCCTCCAACTTGATAATGACCATCAACCCTAAATATAAGAGTAAATGCATATTTAGGGTTTCTATGAAAAGTGTGTACCTTTCCATCAATGAATGCTACCTTGAAGCCTTTATCTTCCATCGCAGAAATAGACACTAGGTTCTTCTTCAAATCAGGCACATACAACACTTCTTGTAGATGTAGGGTTTTACCTTAATTCAAGTGAAGAGTGACAGTTCCTATCCATTTCACGAAGTAGGTGGAATTATCTCCATGCATTATCTTTTGATTAGTATTCTTTTCAACCAAATTTGAGAGAGGCTCCTTATATCCAATCAAGTGCCTTGAGGCTCCACTATCAATCAACCAATGATCCATAATATTTGGAGGAGATTCAGTAGATAGAGTGGAAATAAGATAAATCATCTTGTTTTTCTACAACATTGCTTTCATCATACCTAGAATTTCTTGTCCTTTTGGTAGGTTGACCATTTCCATTTCAAGCAACAGGAGAATTTCTATTTCCTTTGTTGTTGAACCTATTGTTCCTCTAATTGTCATTGTCTTTGAAATTGTTTATGTTGTTGTCATCGTCCCTTGGAGAATTCTTCTTGTGAGGACACTTTCTAGCATACTGTCCAAACCTATTGCAATTATAACATCTTCTTTCTCTTCCTTCTTTGAATCCCTTCTTAGATCCTTGTCCCTGTCTCCTTGTACCACCATTATTCTTCCTTTTTGCATGAGCAGATAAGGTAGTGGATTCATTTCCATGGGAGGGTTTGTCTCTCTCCATCATCCTAGTCTCCTCTTGAGTGCATCTAACCAATTACTCGTCAAATCTACATATCATGTCGTTGTTGATAATAGTGGTGACAAATACATCCCAAGGTCTTGAAAGACCTCCAAGTGCAATGAGAGTGAGCTCTCTATCAGCAATAAATTCTCCAATAGATAGTAGGTAATTCTTGATTTGAGTTATTCTCATGAAGTAGGATTCGATAGAATCCAATTTATTCATCTCGATATCCTTCAACTTGGTTTTTTAGAAGGAGAATTTGAATTGCATTGTTCACTTTGAACATCCCAACCAACTTATCATATCTTTCTTTACAAGTTCCCAAATCAGTGTAGGTTTTAACCTCGTACAGAAATTACCTGCATACGAATTCTAAAACACATAAAATAAACAATGCAAGAGCATAACACATAAAACACATATACACAGAGATTTTCCCCTGGATCCCAAAACCTGGACTACCAGCTTGATTTTTCATTATATTCCTTTCAATGCTAAAATACATATTTATACATGCCGAAGCATCCAGTACCATGGACTGAAAAACCTTTGCGTCCAAAACCATGGACCAAAAACCATAGGTAGGTTCGCCCAACCTAATATAGGGTCCAAAAAAAATTTCCCGGGGCGCTGCCCCAGGCCCTGTAGAGGGGGGCTACCCACCCCCCTCTAACCCCCCGGTTAACTACATAGGTTAGTCGTGGAAAGAATATAACACAACCCAACATTCTCCCACTTGTTGTTTTCTTTCCACAAGGGGCCACAGGAGAGCCTAGTCATTTTTCTAGCCCTGAAATGCCCATTGTTTCTCTACATCAGGAGAACTTCCCAAAGCTCATAGACTTTTTCAATGCATCTGCAATATTCAGGGCCTTTACCAGTAACACCTTTTTGTCTTCTACCATATCCCTCACAAAGTGATACTGAACATCAATGTGTTTTGTCTTTGAATGGTAAGCAGGGTTCTTTGCCAAGAAAATTGCACTTTGGCTATCACAGTCTATCCTTATAGCTCCCTGTACTAACCCCATACTTGAACACAATCTCTACAACCAAACTGCTTCATTACTTGCATGAGTGGCTACCATGTATTCTGCCTCTGTAGTTGATAATGCCACTACAAATTGTTCCTTACTCATCCAACTGATCGCACCTCCAAATAGGTTAAACACATACCCACTTGTAGATATTCTCTGATCCAGATCTCCAGCCCAGTCTGCATCAACAAAGCCACAAATATCCAACACTCTGTCCAATCCTGGTCTTTCTTGGTAGCACAAACCATAATCACTAGTGCCACGCAAATACCTGAAAAACCCGCTTCACTATTGTCCAATGCTCCTTCCCTGGTTTTGACATAAACCTACTCAATACTCCCATTGCATGTGCAATTTCTGGTCTAGTACAGACTATTGCATACATCAGGCTACCAACTGCACTTGCATATGGAACATGGGACATATCCTCTTCCTCTTCTTGTGTCTTGGGACATTGTTCAGCAGATAACTTTACACCTA
>APFE031537302.1:0-13975 GCA_000404065.3 Pinus taeda | reverse complement strand
CATTATATTCCTTTCAATGTTACAATACATATTTATACATGCTGAAGCATCCAATACCATGGACTGAAAAACCATCGCATCCAAAACCATGGACCAAAAACCATAGGTAGGTTCGCCCAACCTAATATAGGGTCCAAAAAAAAAAATCCCGGGGCACTGCCTCAGACCCTGTAGAGGGGGGCTACCCGCCCCCCTTTAACCCCCCGATTAACTACGTAGGTTAGTCGTGTAAAGAATATAACACAACCCAACAATTAGAAATATAAGAAACCAAATTCTTTTGAATGGATTCGTCAAACTTTTCTTAGTTTTGACCTCACCTTTTCTATATTTCGTTTTCGCAGAAACAGGTACATTTGAAGGAGGCTCCACCACTTTTCCCTACACATATTACAATACTTTATGCTCCTCCAAATTCAGGTCGAAAGTCATCTTCCATGTATGATAGTTATATCTGTCATTGAGTTTGTCCTCAGACTTGAAGTAAAATGTAGAGGCCATGGAGACTTGTCTTTGTCCAATAGATCTCTTAGTGATTACTTTTCTCTCTCTTGCTTGGGCTTTGTCTTTACCTGGACTTTGAAACCATGTTAATTTTAGATAAAAATGGTATGTTTTGTTAGTGTCAGTATTTGCAGCCTTCCTCCAGTCATCAAACATGCTCTTACAAAGTGATTTTAAAGTGTCAAGGTCAAATTTTGTCATTTCAGTGAGTCTTCAAGCAAAATTTGGTCACTAGGCATTAGGTATAGGGTTTGATTTTACCCTTGTCAAAGTTGTCCAAATGAAATTCCAAGTCACCATTCAACTGAGTGTACCATCATTCAAAGGGTTTTCATCATCATGTCAAGTTCCACTGGGTCATTTTACACCTTGTTCATGCTTCAGTTGCGCCTAAGCAAGGTTCATTTCCCTCTCCTAGGGGTTTTGAAGCTAATTTCTCTTGGATGGTCAAATAATTGGAAAAACTTGTATCCTGATGTTCATACACTTTCCCCTATCCATAATGTACCTTATTAAACACTTCCCACCACTAAAATCTCCCAAATTCCTCATTTTCGCACAAACCCTAGTTTCTTGCTACAACTTGGCAATTTTCTAGGCTAGGCCTGTGTTTTGCCTTTTTGGACACCTTCCCCTCACTCAATTTCTGATATTCCACTTTCCCCTACTTTCTAACATCCATCCCCACTTCCCAAAATTTTCTCAAGAATTTAGAAGCCCCCCTATCCCCTTCATTTCGCTTCATTTCGGCAAATCCCTTGTCCCACACATCGGGATAGGTTTCACTCAAATGATTTTTATGAGAAACAAAATATGCGTTTGGGAAAACGGAGAGAGGTTTTTGTCCCAAAAATACCAAGGAAGAAAAAACCTCCTTCACTTTTTACACAGATGTCATGGTTTTAGATAAATGTCAAAAATACAATCGCCTTGGGAGAATTGATACACCTCTGAAGTGACCTTGGGAAAATCACGTTTTCTCCTAGCTTGGGTGGCCAAATGACTTTCTTAATGAGTAAAATGATAACTAGACATAAAGAGCTTTCCAATGAGCTATCATGAGCTCAATGTGGAGTTGCGGAACACCTTCAACGGTTGACTGCAACAGTACTCTTCCTCGAGGCAGCCTCATTTGGCACATTTTGACCAGTCTTGGGAGATTTGACTTTTGACAAGTAAAATGAACTTTAAATTGAAACATTATAGTTTGGTTGGAAAGTAGACTCAAATACCTTTCCAACGAGCTATCCTACACTAATTTGGACACCGAGAAGGCCTCCAAAAATCTCCTGCAAAAAGGCATGGCGAATAGAAGGAGCACGGCGCACTGGGAGAAATTTTCCAATGTAAATTTACACTGGCGCGACGCACATGGGAGGCATAGCGCACAGGGCTAAAAGGCCTGAATTTGATTGAATTCTTCCTTCAAAATTGTAAATTCTTCATTCCACAAATTTTCCACAAGAAAACAAAGTCATTGAGAATACTAAGGTAAAGAGAAACATTGCAAAGTGATTAGGAGTGCATCATGCGTGTTTGAAGCAAGTTTGGAGGCAGTTCTCAGGGTGTGACGCATATACACAGGGGTGCGGTGCACACAGAGGGCGCGGCACACACAGATCCACCCCTCAGTTCAAGTTTTCAACGGGCGCGACGCACACCCAGGGTGCGGCGCACTGGGTTTGGCGCGCGGCGCACACACACAAAGGGCCCAAATTGTGCCAAATCACTTCAAATTGATCTTGGAGCCCATCAAATTGAAAGGTAGGCTCTATGTCATGAATTTTTCATCAAATTTTATGGATGATATGGTGGTTTATGGCTATGTTTGAAATGCAACAAAACTCATAAATTCAACCACAAGAAAACACCAAAGGCCATTGTGGCTAGGGTTGCAAAAGTGTGGTGTTAGTGCCAAGGTTCCATTTCACTCATCTTTCCCTCTCCTACCATTTTTCCCTATCCTCCCTTTCTCATTTTTCCTATTATCCCTACCCTAAAATACTACCAAAACCTATCCCCTATCCCTCCACTCTTTGGTCAACATAACACCCCAAAACCCTACCTTGTCAAAACCCAAAAACCATACCCTATCAAATACCCAAACCCCCTGCATATCCCTAAACAAACTTCTCCCCATAACCCCTATTCCTATCACATTACTCCCCTCCTAATACTCCCTTTTGTTTCATTGTTCCCCTTGGTGGTAGATATCACAAAAGCACCCAGCTTCACACCATCATCAAAGGGCAGCCTAAGTACAGTACACACAGCAGTCATGGCATCAGAGCATGTAGCAGAGCATGAGATAGGTGGTCCTTCTCATCAGTATGAGCACCATGAGACCACGACTATGCCAGTATTCGTGACATATCAAAGAGGTAGTAGGCACTTGTTTGTAGCAGCAAAGCGAGTGTTATCTCCACCCGGGGTGGAAGGGGCCTCGCTTCCGGCATCGACAACGCAGGTACAGGACAAGGGCAAGAGGCCCATGCATGAAGAGGGGCCATCAGGTGAACAAGAGGCCGACTTCATCCTCATTCAGGATGATGATGCAGATGTGGAGAGTGCCAAACTTAGGATGAAAATTCAGGAGCAGAACACGGAGAGCCAAGACTTGTCACTCAATGTGGAGAGGTCCAAATGGATCATCAAGTATTTGGATCAGAGAAACAAGTAGCTTAAGGACCAGCATGAGATCATGGAGCTACAAAACATCCGTGAGAATCGACAAGCTGCCCAGCAAAGGAGGATCGAGCTCACTACCTTGGAGCAAGAGATCAACAATGACCGTGAGTCTTGGCTCGAGCGGATCAACATACACCTGGAGAGACTGCTGGAGAAGGCCGATAGAGACAAAACCATACTGAGGAGGATGGTTTATCATTACAGGGCACAGAACATGAGTGCAAAGGCCCGAATAAGGAGCTTGAAGGCAAAATTTAGCAAAGCAACAAAAGAGGCAAAAGAGGAAAAAGAGCAAGATCGGCTTTGAATCTTGGCTGAAGCTTCTGTGGCCCAGCATAGTGCCTCTTATAGAACCTCCAGCCCAAATTTCAAGAAATTTGGGGCAATTTTGGTCACATGGTAATTTTTTGGTCAAAACACAGGTTTTTTCTCCCTGTGCGCCGCGCCACCGGCGCGACGCGTAGGATTGGGAGCTCCAAATGACAAATGGCTTGCATTTTTGGATTTAGCATGCAAAATCACGACTACTAGCACTTGGGCAAGAAATTTGGGCATGATTTGAGTCTCCAGGAGATCAAAAACACCCAGAAAATGGCCTCTCTGCCCCTATTTTGACACACAGGAAGCAGTCTTGGGAGAATGAATATTTGGAGGGGAAAATGAGCTCCAAATTCAAATATTCCACTTGGGTTGGAAAGTAGATAAGACAGGCTTTCCAACAAGCGCACTTGGGCACATTTTTGACTCCTGCAAGTGCCTCAAAACTGGCCCCAAAGTGGTGCAACGCATATAGAAAATGGTGCGGCGCATATAGGAAAAAAGGCCCAATTTGCCTCTGTTTCGCGACTTTTCATAAGTGGGCCCTCTCATCTACACTTCACTTTTTTGGCACCAAAGGTGGAATTTAAAGTATTTTCACTCCAGATGGGCTTCTATCCAAGTGGCAAAGGAAGGCAAACAGTCACCCAAGCCATTTGTCATGTTTGTGACGCTGCACCTGTAGCTGATGTTTGGCTCTCCACCTTCATTTTGTAATGATTCAAGTAACTTCCCAACCCTTGGGCGTTCTATCTCTTCATGGCACATTATATATATTGTATGCAAACTATTTGCAAAGAGTTGGTTGGCTTGTAACTTCTGGGAGACTGTGGGAAAGAAACTTTGTTTCTTCATTGTATATTTTTATAGAGGATTAATGAAAGGCAGTGGCTCTGTTTCCTGAGATTCATGTGGTTGTGAGTGTAGCAAATGTGTCTCTTATGTTTCATATGTATATTGTTATGTTTCATAGCTCATTTCATGTTCATTTCCGGTGAAATTTTCTAAGTTAGATAAGGTAGAATTCAATTTTATTGCTCTGCCTGTGGGAAAATTTCATGTTCAGTGTTCTTTCTTCTGTTGAAAATGATTCATGTGTGTATGCCCTTTTCACTCTCCTAAGCAATCTCTCCATTCTGCATTGTTTCAAACTAAATTGCTGGACTCTCCGCCTGTCTTGCCTCACGAAGTAATCTGTGTCTTTATATTAAATTCTCTGTTCATTGAGGTCCATTGGTCTCATACCATCCCAAAAACCAGTCATTCATAAAAATCGTTTCTTGTATCCATATTCACTTACTAGCCGAAGATAAATATTTCATTGTAAGTCATCTCAAGCCTTTTTTTTATTATCTATTCACTGATTGTGACTCGGAGAGAGCCCTCTCCTGTTCTGGTAGGGCTAGCTACCAGACTGAGCGTGGTTTGTGGTTACCCTGAATTTTGCCTTCCTTCAGCTTGAGGCAGATTTAGGTGTTAACATAGTGGAAACTCTGCTGGGGAGAAAATGGTTTGCTTGAAGATTGTTTTGCCCCAGTACATATCTCAAGTTCAGAGCTGATTGTTGAGGGTGAACAATGATCAGATATAAGAAGACGACTGAAATCATTCACCTGGCGACTCCTTTCATTGAAGAATCCAGCAACCGATGCTTCATGGTGACTCCACTGGAGAGGGATCGGTAGCTTTGAGATTTTTTTTTTAAATGGAGCGGATTACAAGAAGATACGCTCCCATGAGCCAATATCACATCCCAGGTTTTCCAAATAAAATTCCGAAGGTAGATTGGTCAAGGAATCTGCCTACGTTTAAAGATGATGGTAAGAAGGACCGCTGCTTTACATCTAGTCCGATTTCACATGCATATTCGCAAGTTGAAGGTTGATTTTCCTGAAGATTGCTTAATGAAGATATTCCTGGCCACTTTAGAAGGTGAAGCCCAATCTTGGTATGAAAATTTGCCCGTTGCTTGTATTTACTGTTTAAAGGATTTTCATGCCCTGTTCATTGAAAGATATAAAGACTCTTATCCATCATTGAATCTAGTTCATGATTGTTGCAAACATGCTTCTACTTTTATTCAAAGCCTTGAAAAATACTATGAGGATGATATTTTATGGATGATGAGATAATGGAAGCCCTGTATGAAAATCCCTTTGAGCAACGTAAAGACAATCATGAAAATTTGCAGCATGATCAAGATTGTAGTATGGTGGAAGATGAGAGAATTTTGCATCTTGACAGTCAACAGGAATTACATGAAATGGATCAGCAGTATGAGGAATATTTGTATACACCTTCACTTGAAATTAATGAAGACAATCACTGTTTGAGAAAAAGGAAACAACAGGTCTTATCTCCTTTGTTTGAAGACGGGATAGATCAACTCTTGCACGGTTATGTTCTAGCTCAAGCTAAAGAGGATTTGCAATGCACACATGGTCAAGAAAGTGTTGGTGAAATTTCTTCCTCTTTTGAAAAGGATGACAGTCCAGTGAACAACTTTATAGATCAGCAGGTTGAAGAATTCCATACGGTTGAAAGTGATGAAAGAAAAAGTGTCGTTTCGGATCTGTCCATAGAAGAAGACAGCATGCAGGGAAGTCCAGTTCTACTTTCAGAATGTGATAACGTTAAGTCAACCCTTTCATATCTAGATTCAGATTATGGTGACCAAGAAAACCTGGTACTAACTCCCATGAAAGAGAATTATGCTGTTAAAATCACCTGGAATGAAGAAAATAGAGTTTTGAATCCAAATGTTCTCATGTCATCAGAAAAAAACCTTCATAAAGAGGTAGTCCAATCAGCTCATGAACAACAAGACGAGAATTTTGTTCAAGTAAGTAAAAAAGATCCAGGTGAATTTATGGTAGATGATATAAATGATTGTGTTGGGTTTCAAGAATCATTTGAAGTTTCTTTTCTCATGATTGATGGATGCAAAGACAATCTGTCTGTCATATCATATGAAGATGATCTACAATGTATTCAGACTTCAGCAGACCAGACCATTCAGGAGTCCATTTCAGATTCTTCTTCCTATGTTTCATGTTCTGAAATGCTCTTTGAAGAGGAAATCTACTCATCTACTTGTTCAGAATTGTTTGAAGACCAGGAACCTACTCTTATTTATGAAATGAGGTCAGCATCACAAGAAAATGACACCTTGTTTCTTCAGCAGGAGGAAAGACCTTATGTTCTTCATGAGCCAATGGCAGATTTGTTGCAGATAGCAGTGAAGGTCATTATTGTAGTATTCAATGATGAAGGAGATCATGGTCAATTATGTTTTTGGAGGCCCAGTTACCAGTATCTGTTGTTGACTAGAAGATCTGATCAGGAGAATCAATTAAGGAGGCATATACTTGATTGGTTACATTGGAAGACACATTACACATGATTGTACATATTGCATTAGTACACAGGTGGCTGTCATCATGATTTGAAACCCTCAAATCTTGATGGACTGCTGCCATTGAAACAAGTTTTGTAAGTTCTTGTTTTAGTTAGGTCAGTCATGAGTCATTTCCTTTTGCATTGAGTCGGTTTTTTCAGTCATGTTGGTTCCATAATTAAGTCAATATGAGTCAGGTTTTAGTCAATAAATGAGTCAGAGTCTTGTATGGTTTGTCGAAATAATGACTCCATAGCCCAATGGACAAAAGGAACTGTCTAGCTCTTCCAGAGATCTGTTGTTCTTGGCACCTCCAAGGAGCTAGAGCTACCATCCCCCATTGGAGCCAATGTTAGTGTCATTCTTTGCAGCCTTCCTCCAGTGATCAAACATGCTCTTACAAAGTGATTTTAAGGTGTCAAGGTCAAATTTTGTCATTTTTGTGAGTCTTCAAGCAAATTTGGTCACTAGGCATTAGGTCTAGGGTTTGATTTTACCCTTGTCAAAGTTGTCCAAATGTCGGTCCATGTCACCATTCAGCTGAGTGTACCATCATTCAAAGGGTTTTCATCATCATGTTAGGTTCCAGTGGGTCATTTTACACCTTGTTCATGCTTCAGTTGTGCCTAGGTAAGGTTCATTTCCCTCTCCTAGGATTTTGAAGGTAATGTCTCTTGGATGGTCAAATCATCAGCAAAACTTGTATCCTGATGTTCATGCACCTTCCCCTATCCTCAATGTACATTAGTAAACAATTTCCATCACTGATATCCCTCAAATTCCTTATTTTCACACAAACCCTAGTTTCTTGCTACAATTTGACAATTTTCTAGGCTAGGCTTGTGTTTTGTCCTTTTGGACCCCTTCCCCTCACTAAATCTTTGAAATTCCACTTTCCCCTGCTCCCTAACATCCCTCCCTACTTCCCAAAATTTTCTCAAGAATTTAGAATCCCCTTATCCCTTTCATTTCACTTCATTTTGACAAATCCCCTGTTCCACACCTCAGGGTAGGTTTTACTCAAATGATGTTTTTGAGTAAGAAAAACATGAATTTAGAAAAACTGAGAGATGTTTTCGTCCATAATAATCCAAGGAAGAAAAACCTCCTTCACTTTTTACACAGGTGTCATGGTTTTAGAGAAATGTCAAACATACAGTTGCCTCAGGAGAATTGATGCACCTCTAAAGTGACCTTGCGCAAAACAAGATTTCTCCTAGCTTGGTTGACCAAATGACTTTCATGATGAGTCAAATGATAACTATACACAAAGAGATTTCTAAGGAGCTATCTTGAGCTCAATTTGGAGTTGAGGAAGACCTTCAAAAGTTGATTGTAATAGAACTCTGCCTTTAAGTAGCCTCATTTTTCACATTTTGACCAGTCTAGGGAGATTTGCGTTTTGATAGGGAAAATGAATTTCAAATTAAAAAATTCAAGTTTTGTTGGAAATTATACTCAATAATCTTTCTGGACACCAGGAAGGCCTCCAAATGTTTCCTGCAAAAAGCGCTACGAACCTGTCAGTTGGAGTGGTGCACTTGGTGCAGGTTTTACACTACAATTTGAACGAGCACGACGCACCTGTTGAGCGCGACACACCTAGGTATTGGTGCAACGCACCTACCTGCTTAGCCCAAATTTCACTCAAATCATTTTTCCAAGCTCCAAATTTATGCAATCTTCATTCGACAAGTAGGTGAAGCATTAGATAGTGCCATTGCAAAAGTTTTGATCATCATTCATGGTGTGTAAATAGGTGAAAAGGAAAACCCTAGTTTGTTGCATAGTCACATTCAAAAAATTGTCTAAGGTTTCAAAGTTGTCATTGGTTCTGTTTGCTCCCCTTGCATCAGTTGCATTCCCCTTCACTACATTTCACTCATCTCATTTCCCCCTTCCCTCTTTCATTCACATTCATCTATTCCCCTATCCCCAAAACTAAAAATCCTAATACCTAATCCCACTACTCCCAAACTGTAATTGGCATCTATAAACCCTAATACCTAATTCCTACTATCCCCAAACCCTACAAGCCCTACTCACATCACCAAACCCTACACACTCTCCGTAAAACCCTACACACTTATCCTACTCACTACCTAATCCCTACTCACATCCCTAAACCCTATTCATACATACATTTCCACACTCCCTTCCCCATACACTCTGCCCATTCCATTCCTCCATCCTATTCCATACTATTATCCACAAACCAAAGATATATAATCACATTTTTCGAAACCAAGGGAAAACAATGGAAAGAGATAGTGAATATGACTATGATAAGCAACAAAGCAAAGGAAAAGAGAAGATGCATGAGGATGATACAGATGAAAAACAAGAAAGAAAACAAATAGTTGTAGGATAAGCAAAGCCTAATGGAGCTAGAAATGTTGAAACTGAAGAAGCAAAATGATGAAGAGGTCCATGTCACTTTGACTTCCAATGAACAAGAGATAGAGAATGACAAGGAATCTTGGTTGGAGAAGACGAACATGCACTTGGAGAGGCTGTTGGACAAGGAAAACAAGGAGAATGACATGTTGCGGCACATGGCTTTTCATTATTTGGCAAGAAAAAAAAGTTGCAAAGCAAGAATTAGGACATTAAAGGCCAAGTTGAGGAAAACTTTGAGGAGGAAGAAAGAGAAAGATAAGCTCAAGATCTTGGTTGAGGATTCCTTGGCCCAACATAGTACTTGATGCAGTTCACTCAACCCAATTTCAAGAAATTTGGCACACTTTTTGTCAATTTTGAATTTCTGGAGCAAAACATAGGTTTTTTCTGCCTGGTGCGCCATGCCACCTGGCACGCGCTTTTGCTAGGGACCTCCTCTGAAAGAAAACTTAGCCTTTTTGGATTCCGCATACGAAAATATGAATGCCCACAAATGGAAAAGAAATTTTGTCAAGTTTTGAGCTTCCAAAAGGGTCAAAAACACCTAAAAAATGCCATTTCTGCCAAAACTCACTTTTGGAGGGGCAAATGGACTCCAAATTTAGAAATTTCACTTGTTTTGGAAAGTAGAAAGAAATATAGTTCCAAAAAGATCACTTGGAGAAAATTTGGGGCATACGGAGGCCTCCAAAATCAGCTACAAAAATGCTATATGTATAGGGATAGTGGTGCGGTGCACAGGATGAAAAATTGAGTTTTTTGGCCAAAAAACTATGTTTTTTCGCCTAGTTTTTTCTCAGTTTGACTTTTCTCTCTCTCATAGTCAAACTCATGATGTAATTTGATGTAAATTGATGGAATTTGATGTAAAAATGCTAAAAATTCACTCGTGGAGGTAGATACATCATGAAAAGGTAGTTTGAAACTGAATGAATCAGTTTCCTAGGTTTCAGAGGCAAGTTGTTCCACTACCTACTTTTCAGTTCTTAGTTTAGATCTTGTTGAAACAACTCCTAAACTCATGAATTCGACCCCTAAGGCCTAGACTGAGTTGTTTCTTTCCTATATATCGTAGTTTTTCAGTCATTGGTAAAGCTTCGACTTTTGTGAAAGCTTTGAGTAGCATTGTACATTCATCTCTGCAGTTTGGCAAAGGAATAGTTTAGAAATTTTGAATAATATGACACATATTCCCAGAGATTATCCCGATTATACACTATTGTGGAATACATGCATTACACATAACCTCCTCTATGTTGATCATCAATTTACAGAAGCGGAAACAATAACATGCGCACATAGAAGCATCAATCACACATACCAACACAATATTTTCCCGGGGAAAGCATCTCGCTAAAAGCGCCAACTATCTGTATATTATATTGATTGAGAACATGTAACAATACATAGTACAATACTCCTCACAAGTACTCAATACTATCTCCACCTGTTACACACAATACAGCTTAGATCTGATCTCCAAATCTCCCCCGCTACTTGCCTGCCTCCACTGGGAAATCCTACAAGAGAATACCTGCAATCCCTACTGGGAATGGATGAGAATGAATTCTCCAAACTCGTATTTCCATTTATTGCACAACCCCAAGTGAAATCATGGGAGCACAGGCTATTTCACCAAGCATATACTCAATCCAGTTGCATGTGCAAATCTCATGCACAACTAATAGCCACAACTCAACCCTTTCACTTACCTCTAACACTTGTCTCCACTAAATTGTCCATGCACTGAGTTAACTGATGTATTCTTCAGTTGCTTTATGAGTTAATAATTAGTGAATTTATTAATAAATAATTCACACCACTCATCACTTAGTCTATTGATCAGTTAGACTAAATACAACTAGTTCAACTAAGTCAAACTGTACACAACTCCATTAACTGCTCCTCCAACTCCACAGAACTCAATGACTGAAGTTCTAACTGAAGTCCTTCATGCAATAGATCAATCATCCCATAGGTTACCATGTGATTCCTTCTGGGATCTGCATGTGCCACATCCGTAGCTCATCCTGAAGTGCTCCAAGAGAATAAGATAATGTTTATAGTCCAAATATTATTAAGGGCTAATAATATCCGACTATTCTATATTTAGACTAAGCAGCCACTCCTACTGTTGTCTAAAAATAGAAGTCCATGTATTTTTTCAAACTTGACAAATCATCCATAAACAACATCCTGCAACTCATAGACATGATCCATATGTCTAAAAATAGACTTTGCACCAAAACTTGCCTGCAGACCCACTTAGTGAAGATGACTCCTCAGTATTTTCCCGGGGAAATCATCTTGCTAAAAAGAACAACTATCTATATATTATATTGATTGAGAACACGTAACAATACATAGTACAATACTCCTCACAAGTACTCAGTACTATCTCCACCTGTTACACATAATGCAACTCAGATTTGATCTCCAAATCTCCCTCGCTGCTTGCCTGCCTCCACTGCGCAATCCTGCAAGAGAATACCTGCAATCCCTGCTGAGAATGGATGAGAATGAATTCTCCAAACTCGTATTTCCCTTTATTGCACAATCCCAAGTGAAAATCACGTGAGCATAGGTATTTCACTGGGCATATACTCAATCCACTTGCATGTGCAAATCTCATGCACAACTGATAGTCACAACTCAACCCTTTCACTTACCTCTAACACTTGTCTCGACTAAGTTGTCCATGCACTAAGTAAACTGATGTATTCTTCAGTTTCTTTATGAGTTAATAATTAGTGAATTAATTAATAACTAATTCACACCACTTATCACATAGTCTATTGATCAGTTAGACTAAATACAACTAGTTCAACTAAGTCAAACTGAACACAACTCCATTAACTGCGCCTCCAACTCCACAGAACTCAATCATTGAAGTTCTAACTGACTTCCTTCATGCAATAGCTCAATCATCCCATATATTACCATGCGATTCCTTCTGGGATCTACATGTGCCACATTCATAGCTCATCCTGAAGTGCTCCAAGAGAATAAGATTATGTTTATAGTCCAAATTTTATTAAGGGCTAATAATATTCGACTTTTCTATATTTAGACTAAGCAGTCACTCCTACTGTTGTCTAAAAATAGAAGTCCATATATTTTTTCCAACTTGACCAATCATCCATAAATAGCATCCTGCAACTCATAGACATGATCCATATCTCTAAAAATAGACATAGTCTAAAAATAGACTTTGCACCAAAACTTGCCTGTGGACCCACTTAGTGAAGGTGACTCCTTTCCACTAAGCTCCATCATCTTCTTGCAATCTCAGCAAACATTTCTTGTTGCACACTTTTCAACACTCCCTCTCAACAAGAAAGGCTTCCTCTCAAACCCGATCCTATAACTCTGAATGTTCTGCATGCAACACATCTACCCGGTCCACTTTCTCTGTCATCAAAGTGTCTGACTACTATTGCCTCTGTCGACTGAAAACTCTGCATCTCTGTGCTCTTCAGTATCTGATTGCTCTAGCCTCTGTCACTTTGATATCTGACTGCATTCGTGCTGCTGCGAGTTCTATTTCCCAGCATTGCATCCACACTGCACCTCCCAACTGACCTCCCTGTTTTGCTAGAAACATACTCTGATGCTAAAGCTCTACCTGCTGTTGACAAGTGCTCCCTCTCTGACATCTGCGCTAATGCAACATCTCCATGCACTTCGCACCATTTCACACCTCTCTGTGCCACCTAGCATTGTGCAAAAAACTTGTGCCTCTCGCATTGCTACAGCCTGCATGATATGCGTTGTCCTAGGATTCCTTGCACTGTCGCTCTCTCTGTTGCTCCATCCGCATCTGTCTCTACCCAATCAGTCAGTTCCTACTACTACACATTTGGGGCTCTTGTAGTAAGGTCTCATCGAAGAGGTTGGGTACCTCAAGGATCCTGCCCTTCCTCCGTGGGACGATCAATCCACATCACCCCACCTCCTACCTTGATGTATGGCTGCATGTGATCCCTCAGCACACCAGGCTCAAAGTTTCCCCCTACCAGAGGTCTCTAGATGAGTATATGTCTCTACTCGATCTCCTCTTAGCTTCCCCTGTTGTGGCTTCTCCACAACCTCCTGAAGTTGTTGCACCAATCGTGGCTCCTCCACAATCATCTGAGACTTCTTCTGTCTCTGCATGTTGAGAGGTAATATATGCTCCCTCTCAACCACCAAGTCTCCATCAGTTACCTCGCTGCTCAAGGATTTGCATGCATCTTGAACCTCAAGAGCATACATTTTCTTGACCCGTGAACCAATCTGCTTCACCTGTCTAGTGATGATGTGCCTAAGGAAAACCTTTCCCTTACTGAAGACTACATCATAGCCTTTGTCTTCCAGCATCGCGATCGACACCAAGTTTCTCCCTGGTACATACTTGACATCGGTAAAGGTAAGGTGAGCTCCATGCTCCCTCTGAAAAATAACCGTGCCTACACCTGAGACACTATACTTCTCATCATTACCCATCCCTATGAGTATCTGGAGATCTTTCTCCTCCAAAGTACTCAACAAACTTTTGTCACCGTCATGTGGAAAGAAGCTCCACTGTCAAGAAACCAACCACTTTCCATCATGGATGAAACCATGCATGCGAAGAGTGTGAAATCCAACTCAAACTGTGAAGCAAGTGCCTCACCTTTAGGTCCTTCC